>JANVFT010000089.1:0-203455 GCA_028011325.1 Lentinula lateritia
TCATCCCATCCTCCCAAACAAGAGATTCCTCCTCGTTAATGAGCTTGCCTTGTTTTTGTGTGAAAGAGAAAGGAAGGAATCTAATGGGCACTCCAACCAACCAATCTAATACACAATATGCGAGTTCACTGCTATCAAATTTATTTAATAGCAAGGGGTAGCATTGGCAAAGGTTCCGCAAAGCTTTGAGAGCTAAGTACGAAGCTTCGATCAATCAATTTGAATCGTTCTAAGGATTCGATATATTCCTTTGATCAAGGTAGATTCAGCACAATTTGTGCTTTGATTGTATTGATATGGGTATATCAAGAATTGGGGGTTTGAATCAAAGTAAATTAAAACCAAAACACACAGACCCCTACGGAGGGCTAGAACTATGTGCTGGCACAACCACACAGCGTGATTTGCCCTTAAGACCAACAACTGATCCTAAGTTCGAAGAATACCCAACAACTGGATATACTTCTCGCAGTCACAAGGAGCAGAACACGACGTTCCTATACTCACAAGTGCCGGGCCTGAATGGCTGCTAGCGAAGAGGTTTCAGTCTGGCAGGAGTGTCTTTCCTTTTTACAGATTAGCACTGCAACGTCGTCCCAAAATCACTTGTATTCCAGATACATCGGATCGCTATTTATATATACAGAATATCGAGTCACAAAATACAATAAACATTCAGAACTGCAAGGAAACTTCTATAATCGGTCAGATACCATTTAATTTGAATCTTCATGTCCTTATTTGGTCCATAATGGTTCCAAGATTCTAGTATACCTCCAAACATAGGTAGATATTTCGATGTTCATTTAATTTAATTGTTTTTGGAGAATGACTCGAATGGTGTTCAGCTGTCACTGCGGTTCAACACTTACTTCGATCATTTGTCACCTTGTCCGGAGGCAAATCAGCTCTCCGTGATTCTAATCCTATCAATCTGATTCATCTGGATTAAACTAATTGCTTCTCTCTTTCAATAGACACCCATTGTGCCTATACTCTATCAAGGGAGTTACACATAGTATTCATTTAATTGCATTCTTCAATATTTTCTATGTCAGGACTCTTTGACATTCATTTGATATGTCTTCGGAGCCTCGCAGTACTTCGATTGTTCTTCTAGTCATTTTCCTCAACCATGCAACCTGATTGGTCTATTAGACTAAATCGCAGTCTTTTAGATTAATGCATGATCTTGTTCTAGAAGGAGTATTTTGATAATTCCTGAGTTCTAGAAAGTCATTTTGAGTCAATCCTCGGCTCATGGTCACTTGAGTAAGTTCTTCCAAACTCCTGCCAGTGTAAGGTCCAATAAGAATACCCTTGGTATGTCATACGTGAATGGTCATCCTTTGGATGTAGTCCGAGTCTGGTATAATCCTGCTTGACAAACAGGTAGACTTTTATCCGAAGGTAGTATCAGGGATGGGTAAACTAACCAACTTGTGGTAGTATGGGTATATGGTCCCTTCAACTTATTAGACTGATTCAGTATTGACTTTGACTGTCAATCTGGGTCTCAATTACAGTCCTCTTGATACAAATCTATACGTGAAAATGTCATAATTCACAGCATAGACGTCTAGCCAAAATTTAGGCGTGTCACCGAGGGAGGTACTGAGGAGCTAGAAAGGGGGGTAAATGGCGAAAAAATACACAAAGGAACTCTTCAACAACCTCCTGAAGCTCCTCAGCAATCTCCTGAAGCTCCTCTAAAAGCTCCAAGGACAAAGGTGAAGTTGGAGGAAGTAAAGGACGAGGAGTACGAGTCAAGACAACCGGATCCACACGAGTTATTCCCCTCAGGAAGAGATCTAGGGCCAGACAATCCAGTCCTTATGGGGATTAACGAATGGCTAGCGTTCGCGAGCGAAAGCACGGAACAAGAGGTGGAGGAAACCCTCGAGGCGGGACGATCTGCCATGGAGGCAGGAACCCTGCAACCAGCGAAGGATTCAGAGGAGGCCTATCAAAAGTGGAAGAGTAGAGACGTGGAACGATCCTCTTCCTGGCCTAGAGCTAAACAAAAAGTCAGGTGGAGGAAGAAAAGGAGGGAGCATGGACCCTACCCTGACTGTCATGCCTTGCTTGTCCGGACCTTTCCCTTTCCTTTCCAGAGCTTCAGTTCACCACTTATACATGTTTCCGATATTCTATGCACCATCCTTATGATCTTCATGATACATATTACCTGTCAGTCCAGTAGCCATATGACATATGGACCTGACAGCCTCATGTACAGTATATAGGCTGGGGACTCCCCTCGGAGCTCCCCAGCATGTTATTGTCAAATCTTACCTGGAAACTCTTCCTACCTGGCTTGGTCCCTTTAGTACAGTCTACTAGTACTTACTAACAGGGCCTGACACGTCTCAACTGTCATATATTTCCTCATTATCTGTTTCCTTCATCTCTGTCTCACCTCAACTCTATTTCTCCTCTCTGTTTCCCATCTCTGGCCTCTTTCTGTCAATCCTCGCATTGTCTACGCCTCTCCTTCGACTCACCATCTACGTCGAGGCTCTACAATTCGTCATTCATCCTTTGGAACCTCCCATTAGGTTCCCAATTCCGCTTCATTGCTCCCTAAGCTCCCCACAGCTTCCCACCCGTATTGGCTACACCTCCCCTCCACATCGAAGCGGTGGTTACGTGTTACATTCTACACCTCTAGGACCCTCTATTAGGTCTACCCAAGCTCCACAACTACCCCTGGTTAGGCTCCCCTCACCAGTATCGGCACTATCCCATACCTCCTCGTATGGCCTAGGCGGCTACTGCATTTGCTTAGGCCCAGTCTGGGTAAGACCAGAGCAGGCCTTCTGTGCCAGGGCCTCACACTGACCTCCCCACTTTAGACATCGAAAGTCTGAGCATACCCAAGATTCCTTCAAGGTCTGATCTAACTCCCAAGGGTTCAATAAGGCGTAACAATTTCCAAAGAAAGCAGCTCATAGCAGGGACCCATGTGGTGGAACGAAAATCGGACCCCACCATACAAGGGAAGCCCATCAGTTTAATAGGAGCTGCTGGGATGGATCGCCTATTGAGGGAAGGAACCCCGGCATATTTCCTTCATATATTGCCCATGAAGGAAGAGTCTCCTACCAAAGAAATGCTCCGGGCGAGTGATAGCAGCTCCCCAGGGGAAGTGCAGCAACCAAAGGATCCTGGGAGTGGAAACCCTCGTCCGGAACAAGGGGAGGTTATCAAGGAACTCAATGAAGAAGCATTGAAGTGCCAGGAGATGGAAGAGTTAAAGAAATCCATTCCTGTCCAATACCAGGACTACCTGGATGTATTCTCACCCGGAGAAGCAAGGACGCTACCTCCGCACCGACCTTACAATATCAAAATCGAAATGGAAGGGGATGCGATACCTCCCTTGAAGTTCACCATGACCTTGACATTCAAAATGTTAACCATATTTGGCTCATTCACCACCTTTTTCTTTGCCAAATCAATGATTCTCTTGCGTTCTGGGCCGAGTCCTGGAATAGCCATCGGGTCCGCGAGAATAACGGTCCAAGTCGCTCTCCAGAGGATAGATTTGGCTTTGATATGTTTGTTCAAGGCTTCCGAGGTGAAGCATTGGATCAGTTTGCAATGTCTGATGAAGAGCTAGAGGTTTTTGGGATTGATTGGGAGGGTTTGGAGGATGAAGTCTTGTTGTGTTCACTTCGCAAGAATTATGCTCATGAAGATGGTACAAGCACATGGCTGGGACGACATGGACCACCTCCTAATTTGAACGAGGTCATTGTTGACCCTCCTTCTGACTTGTTGACGTCTGAGCAGCTAGATGCACTTAACATGGCTCTAAGACATATCCCTCGAGGTTCAGAACTTGGACAAATCATAGATCTATGGACTAATGCTTTGGCATATGTACGGACCATATTTCCAGGTTATTTCTAGATAAATCGAATTACATTTTCATGGATGTCACATCTTGGATCAAAAGTATGGGGCTCAAAATAATGGAATCAATAGTACACAAATAAATATCCCACATAACACAAAATGATAAACAATAAGTACAAATAGTTCAGAAAATGACATCAATAAATGCAGGAATTAACTGTTCATATCCCACCGAAGATGTGATTACATGGCGGGTACAAAAGTCGGTAGTGCATGGTGGTAAGCTCAACCCTTCTTAGTCATATGGAGCTTTGAAGAAGGGTATTGTATTTGTCGAACATAAATCTCATTTTGAACCAATTGATGAAGGAAATTTTGACCTCAATTGTGGTCAGCTACAAATGAAAGCTCACTTATTTGTGAAAGTGGAAAGTCGAAATGGAGAATCCAGTGCAAGTCATAAGTCAAAGTTTGATTTGGAGTCAAAGTGATATTATTTGTCGAAATATACCTCCATACAAAAGTCCGTGCATGGTTACGGCAAATGCTAATGGCCCGGTTGACTACAATAGGAAGTACTGAAGTGCAGAATCTGAAAAGAATCTGAGGGAATCTGGTGCTCCACTGCCAGTATACATGGTACTTATTCAAGTTATTGTAACTTGCCTCGAACTTCGTTTGAATTTGAGATATGCGCTGATCCGCGATCGATTCTTCACTGCATTGAGGATAGATATGTAGATATTTCGGATGGATGTCACAGCCTGATCACAGCCTTTGCTTTCGAAATATCAATTTATACGACAGTACCTCCGAGTATTTCTTGCTTTCGTTCGCTACAGAGCTGGTCTCTAACACTCACATTTCTGAGCTTTTGATGCTGTCTTTATCTCTTAAACTTCTCGTGATTTCTGTGATCAGTCTTACGATCTTGGTCGTGGTCAATGCTTCCCCCATTCTGAAATCGACTCATCTGACTGCTGGCCACAATGGTGAAAGCCGACTGATAGGATATCTTCTTTTTCTGCATGAAGTGAGTTTGTCAATGTTTGCTTTGCCAGTGTGCGCTCTCTAATTAATATAGAATGAAATGGATCGTTATAAACAAGATGGGAAAATCCCCGACCTGTACCTGGAAGACCAAAACCCTTTCTTTCTACGCCCGATTTATTCTCATCCCGCCTCGAAAACGTGGGTGGACATTGTTTCTGAATCTTTCTACGATTGCTCAGACATCCTACTCCGGTAAACAGATACCATGTGGTCAGTCCACTTCTTTTTACAATGTAAATGTACGAACTAGTTTTCCTCCGGCAGTGTAAAGTTTTGGATACAAACCACTTGCTCGAAGGCGTCAAAGAGAAATCACTTGTCGCAAGTCTTACCCAGAGAACGCTTATTTCCATGCCATCTCACCTCTTGACCAGCACTATACCAGTAACACACTGGGGGCGCCAAATACGTTTCAGGACTACCAGCATTGTGTTGTGGTCACGCCAGTTCATCCCCTCTTGAAACAAGAACTTCAAATGGATGTTCCAAAGGCCATGTTGAAAGTCCGTCCTCCCACTGTGGATTGTTGTAAGTGGTCTTCGTAGCAGTTTGTCCCATCTTTCATACGTATATATCGTAGCGGACAATGGCGACAGACCGGTTGCGAACTGGCTTGATCTAAACCTCCATCTACCGGACCAATACATAAGAGAGGTTAAGGTGATCCTTCCATCCTTTCGATATCGACACACCCAGTTATAATCTTGTACTTGCTCAACAGATGCACGGGTAATTCATACTGCTCCTAGAATTTCAATCGCAGTCTTAGCTAAACATATCCACCGCCGCTGCTTTGTACTCGAAATCGAACTTTGTATGGATGGCAACCTCCTATACTAGTACTCAACCTCTCGAAGTTCATTATTCTCCACGAAATAGCTGGACCAACTGGGAGCAGCAGTGACAGGTTTCCATGAAGGACAATCTTTTCTCTATGGGTCATAAGACGGTATGGAGTAAATGTAAAAAAGCAATAGAAAGTTCAAATGAGTGTAAGTGAGCTGTATATCAACAAAATTTTCCAAACGAGTGTATCCAAAAGACTGCTGGCAAGAAAAAAAGTACAATATGTCCATTCAGAGCAAAATCAATTAGCACGACCTCCCATCCATGATTCTCTCTCTATTCGTTCATACTCCTCCTTTTCTTTCTTATCCGGGGGAGATAGTTCGGTGACACAACACTAGACGCCAGAAGAATCATAAGGCGGTTTGATTCTTTCCCAAACTGGGTTTCTCGACTCCCAACCACCTGCTAGGACTAGTGCCCAGCACTGGATCCTCAGAAAATCCCTCTCCCATGTCTTCAGCTTGGGTGCCTGGACTATCAGAAGCATCGTCCGGGAAACGAACATACGAAGCGTCAGAAGAGGGAGGACGCAGCGAGGAAGGACCAGTGACGGAATTGAAGCTCGGATTGTCTGTGTTGATAAAATCAAAAGTGGAACTGGTAGGACTACACCACGATTCGTAGTATTCATCGTCGGTTGATTCTTCTCCGTCTAGTTCTGATTCCGACAATGGGAAACCATCCTGATCCTGTTTGCTTATTTCCTTCTTTCCTTCCTTCTCCTCCTTTTCCCCCTTTCCGCTCACTGAGTCTGACCCTGGATGAGAGTCATCCGAATCAGAATCTAAGTTCGAAGTCGCAGTCGCATTTCCGATATTGAGTTTGCTACGTATTTCCCTGCCAGTGGTCGTGCCATTCCCTTGTCGGCCCAGTGAGGAAAATCTGTTGAATGTCGGTCGAAACAAGCTACGTCTGCGTTTCCTAAGAGGGAACCTGATTTCCCTTGACCGTTTATCGTCCTCTTCCCGACCACGTCGAGCAGACGCATTCGCGCGTTCTGCATTTTCGGCAGCAATGGCGTTCGGACGTATCAGCTCGTACGCGTCTTTTGCGATCGCGCGCTTCGTACGGTTACCATCGACTTGCACCGTCAGTTCCCCATCAGGGCGGCTTCTGCAGTCGAGCTTTGGCAACGCTGACGGCTTTCGTGGCTGTCCAGCGGTTCTGAGTTCGCGACCCGACACGTATTGTCGATTGGAGCTACCCCCAGCTGCGCGAACCTTGGAGATGGAATCATGGGACAGCGAAAGAGTGGATTGCGAGGGTAAGCGAGTGTGGGTTACAGGGGTAGTCGATGTGGCGGGGTGAGATGGGGCATAGTCGGATGGTGCAGCGTGGTACAGCGAAGGTGCAGAAGCACGAGGACAAGATAATGTTTGAGAAGTGGATCTTGCAGAGGCTGACGCTGGCACCAAAGAGACTCGAGGAAGGACATCATCTTGAATCTTGTTTTCCTTGTCATCCAATTCCCAATCAACCAGTGCGCGGAGCTCATTGACGTCCTTGGCTTTCTTCTTCCCTTTCCTATCAGAAGATCCTTTATCGCCGTCTTTGTAGGTCTGGGGGCGCTCGACGTTCTGAGACGGCGATGCTTGAAGGACGCTACAAAATGATGCATTATTCAATATAATAAGTGTAAAGAGGGCCTTATTCACCTTGGCTGGGATCCACCAGAGTGAGTATTTTGGAAGGAGTCAGTGCGATTGTTCTCGTCGATGTCCGGAAGGAAAAGCGGAATCTTTGCAGAACTATCGGAAGGATGATTGGCATGGCCACAATAGCAGTCAGGAAATACTAACCCCTCGGTGAATATATCATTTATCGAAAGATATGAAGCGTTTCTCTCGGACATATTGGCACGAAGTTTGATGATGAATTTGAATATTTAAGGATAGATAATGGAAGATAGTTTGCACCTGGCTATAATGAAGAGACAATCGATCAGCCCATTGATACATAATCGGGAGAGTGAGCGCAAAGACATACCAAAGGAAAAAATAGAGATTATGTATTATCCTTCAGCTATCTATCCTGTCCTTTATACACCTCTCTGCAAGCCTGGCCACTCAAGAGCATATCACTAGGCGGCCAAAGGATCGAATAAAGCAGAAACATCGTGGCCAATTCGACTTGACTGATAATTCCGCCAGTACTCCAGAGTTGCGTTCACTCGGCGCGATATCACAAAGGACCTTTGTTCCGATCGCCAAGAAGTAGGTCCAGCTGAAGCAAGTGATAAAGAAGCGTATCTGTAGCGTCGGGCAACCGACAAAGATTGAGGGAAAAAGCAGTGAAAGGTAAAGGGCTTTTACCGCCCTTTGTTTTCGAATATTCAAAGTACAAGACTGACCATATGAGATCTGGATTCGGGTCTAATTCGAGATATTCAGAGAATACAATGACAAGACTACACGGCCAACACACCATTTTACACAATCCGAGAACGACTGTGGTGTGTACTTAGTCGGAACACCAGACCAACATCGGGCACGAGATTGTTTTCGCTGCGAGGATTTAACACTGCATGAGGCCGCATGGTAGATGAGCAGACCAGGATGAATACAACATAAGGCGCTGGGTTTTCGAAGTGCAAGCTGTTGCAACCAGCTGAGGGATGCGCTCAGTGATCATGAGATATCGTGGTCCATGTCAAAGTCGCGTTACGATTATATTCTCACAAACCAAAACAAGATTTAGCAGCTGTCCACATATGATGCGAGATCAATTCCAAATAAACAGTCCATTTAGAAATCAACCAATTAGATACGATGTAGCGATATAGAAAAGAGTATCTCGTATCAAACGAAAGTGAGAATCATCAAGGCAAATGCGTTGTAAATCGAGCGTGCGCTCGAGCTTGGTGTTCCGCAAAATCTGAAGCAAAATTCAAGCATCAGCGATGAACATTTGAGCCAAGCAATGAGTCCACACACGCGCTGACTGCCTACAACGTCCATCTAGCAAGTGATAGAGCTGCCATCAGTAGTGTCGATCCAAGAAGTAACATCTCCGTTCTGTGAATAGTCCTCGTCGACCCATCCGAACTAGATAAGAGGGATGTAATGAGCACTTCACTACATTCCAAGTATTAGTCGACTGGGTACATACCTCGAAGATTCCGTTCAAAGTGACGGCCTTGAAAACGCCGTTAATGTACCAGACAGTTTCTTTGGTACCCAGCTACGTGAAGGAGATCAGTCACAATGACAAAAAGAGTCAACGGGATGACTAAGATGAACTTACAGTGGTATCCAATCCCTCGTTTGCAGCGTACAAACTAGTCGTTGTGGAACCCTCAGGAAGAGTGACTGTGCTGTTGACCCACTCGATCGCATACGCCGCAGGGCTGCTTCCACTGACCGGAATCATAGCAGCGATAAGTCCCGGGTAGGGGCAAACCTGAGTAAGAGTCTGCGTCGTGGAATCGTACGCCGCGCTCAGAGTGGGAGTGGAACCACCGGCTTGAGACATAGCATAACCGTAAGAGCCTGCGATGAGGGTAAAAATACCCTTGGATTGGCCGTAGGGAGAGGTCGAGTTATAGGAAAGACCGAGGATGTCCTGAGCGTGCACGGCAGACAAGGACGCAGCGAGGCCAGCGAGGAGAGTGAGCTTGATCATAGCTAGAGAAGATTCACTGGAGAAAGAGTGTGTAGGCACAGGAAGAAAGAACCAAAGGTTGGGAATAGTGTTGGAATGGAAGGAGAGTCTGAGGTTTTATACCATTGTGGACTTGCATTTCGTTGCCTTCATGATCTCTTCACGGAGAGTTTCCGAGTTCAGGGAAACCCCATGGGGACCTTCACAATTCCCAAACTTCTGCGTCGGACCCGTCGGGTCATTAGCGAAGGAGTACTGCCCAATCGATTCTCTGATTCTCCTTTTCTGCTCCTCTCTAGGTCATGGTCTGTCGTGGTGTCACCATTAATTCCCTTCATTATCGTCTTCATCCCCATGTAAATTCCAAACAGCCTTGAACTCAGGTCCAGCGCGGCTCCTGCCAAGTTCTTGAGTAGCGGACGAGTCTGCAGTTGTGCGCTGGTTGTGCAGGGCAACCAATGCAGGGGTTATTGACAGTGTGAAGATTCCAAATCCGAGAATACCGGTGAACTGCCGGTGAACCATCGGATTAGAGAAGTAACAGGAAGTAACCAACGGGCAATGAACGTTTCAACTTTGAACTTGATCTGGTTTGAACCAGGTTTTGAACTGTCAGCAATCGCCAGGAGGAAGAGACGCAAAAGCCGTGGTTCAGATGACCACCTGTGCCCTTTTTTATACGCCAATCCTCCATTTCCACCCCAAAATGGCTGGTCCATATACTGGAAGCAGAAGGCGCATTCAGATAAGAGTTTGGGGGCGATTCACTTTTCTCTTCACCGCAGAGGTTCATTCTCAAATCAAGAACAGTAGATGGTAGTACAAAACAAGATGCTATTTCTCACACAGGCCAAAGCGTCCGTTACGAAGCACTACAGATTGATACAGTCAAATACCACGAGCATTGCAGAACGCGATGACTTGGTTGCTCAGTATTACGCAGTCCCAAGTAAGTAACAACGACAATTTACTTCGAGGTCTTAACGATGGCGGCCGAGTAAACAAACCGCAAATAGACTAGCAGGTAATCGCGCTTCCATCCGAGATATCGATCCAAGCAGTAACGTCCTGATTCTCCTGGAAAGTCTCGTCCGCCCACGCAAACTGGGAAGACAAGAAGGATTGTCGATCAGTATACAATTCGAAACTTGAAGAGATATCTCTAAGAAACTCACCACGTAAGTCCCATCGACCGAGAACTCTTTGAAGATACCATTCTGAGCGAAAACTCCATTAGGAGTTCCCATCTATAACCAAAAAAATGAGAAATCGTGTCATCAGGATGTAATATTGAACGGAATATTCACCGTTGTGAGGAAAGCCCCATTTCCAGGCACGAGGCTTGTTGTAGATGATCCCTCTGGCAGGATCACAGTCGAATCAACCCACTCAATCGTAAAGGTCGAGGGACTGCTCCCTTCTACAGGAATCATAGCAGCAATGAGGCCCGCGTGAGGGCACACCTGCGTAACGGTCTGCGACGCAGAGTCGTACGTCGCACTAAGAGTGCTCGTTCCGTCAGCGAAAACCATCGAATATCCGTACGTAGATTCGAGGAGATTGAATACGCCAGTGGATTGTCCGTACGGGGAGGTCGAGTTCCACGATAGTCCCATGATGTCTTGCGCGCGCGCTGCAGAGAATGCAAGTGCGGAGATGACAAAGGCAGACGAGAGTTTGAACATGGTCGCGAGTGGGGAAGTGGATGAAGTCGCGACCGATCCTGGGTGTTTTAAACCTTCAACGCACATAGCCTCATATTCAATGAAGAAACAGAGGGACATGGGCTGTTTTCGCCGTCCTCGGTTTCTCGGTTAGATTTGAACGTGTGGCGAAAAGGGTGGCTAGGGAAAACGGCTCAATTAGCCCTATAGGGTTGTGTCGACAAAAGCTAATAGCACACCGACGATATTTTGCCTCTTTCTTGAAAGCGAATATAGCGAACACGAGAGTGCACCTAGAGTGCACTGCCAGTAGCACCCATCAAACACTGCCAGTTAACGAAAAGTATTGGGGAATGAGCTTGGGGACTGAAGAGGACTGACTGGAGCCCGCTGTCATAAACGGATACCGGTACAGCGTAGGCTGCCTCATTCGAGTTTACGATCCATCATATATTTCATTTCCCTTGATTCCTTACAGTTCTTATTGTTCTCTATATACTTACAGCTTACATATACACGCATTGTCGATGCGCTATGCACGACGTATCGATTCGACATCTTATTTACATACGCTTTTCCATCTGACAACTACCAACTAATAACTATTATACTATGGATTTCCCACTGATACTACATCACTCAGTCGACTTCTCTTCTACTCGTTATTGTTCCAAGAAAGAACAGCCCGATAACGCATCTTCCCATCTCTGAGTCTCGCCATAGCAGCCTGGACGCCGTCTAGCGTCATAGGGAATCTCTCTACAATGACGTGAACACCATTTCGAGCGGCAAACTCCAAGGCCTTTTTTCTGTACAAACAAATCTCAGTAAAAACGCCTGATTTGGAGTCGCATACAGGCTAGGGTCTACTCACTGCATAAATCTCGTCGCAATCACACTTCCAGAAATATGCAATCCGTTCCGAACAGTTGCAAAATATGGCACCGTGAGTTCACCGTCCGATGCAGTGAGAGGAAAGATCATCGCCTGCGGATTCAAGATTGGATAAAACAACCCCAGGTTCAACTTGGCTGATGTACAGATTATGAGGCGATCTATTTGTTTGGTGTTCCCAAGCGCCGAATAATCATCGATATTCTGGGTGAGATAGAATTCCTTAGCTCCAAGTTGCAAAGCTTCGCCCCGTTTGGATTCCGTAGCTGAGAAGACTACGACTTCGACGCCCATTTTTGCTGCGAACTGGATAGCAAGGTGTCCAAGACCACCGATTCCCACTATCCCCACACGATGGTATGGCTTTACATGGTTCACAAGGGGTGTCCACACCGTAGAACCACCACCTAGTACAGTGTTCGTCGACTAGGAGTTAGATGGATGAATACACAGAAACAAGGTCACTCACACATGAGTGGAGCAGCGTCTTCAGAGCTCATACATTCCGGGATCTTGAAAAGCCACTGCTCTTTTCGTACAGACATGCTGCTGAGCCCTCCTTGTTCGAGGTCTGCTAGGCCGTATATTCTCCAGTTGGGACAATAATTATCTTCTCCCCGTAAACACCATTCGCATTTCCCACAAGTCCAATTCGGGTATCCCCAACCTACTCGGTCGCCAACCTTCACTGCAGACACGTCGGACCCAATGCTGTGGACAATACCAATAGCTGCATATCACAAAATGTCAATTGTTGAGCATTGTGTGTCAACGATGAACAGCACCTTCGTGTCCTAACACCATATCAGTCGTCGCAAAATGAAGATCAGTGCCACATAATCCACTATGGGTGACCTTCACCGCGACTTCATCAGCAGCAAGTTCAGGGTGCACAAACGTTTTCTGGACGATTTCACCACAAGGAGACCCGCAGAATTGAATGGATTCCAATCCCATGGTGATGCTAATCCTTTTTGGTGATCAGCAAGCAAGGCGGGGAGAATACTACATGTTGTTTATATAGCACATGCAACTGCAACCCAGCGAGAATTTCGCAGCGTGATTGCCGTACAATACGCACATAAATAGAAACGACTCACGCCCAGGAAGAGCTGCTTTCAAATAAGAGTCGTATTGGGCAAGTCATATGCGCAACTTCGTGAATTGTAGTATGAAGTAAGTGAATCATGAGAGGTGGCGCAACTCACCTCGGCCTTACGCATCCACGAACACTACTCATGGACTGTACAGGTCGCAGTCAACGAACGAGTCAATTATGGTACAACCAGACTCGGATTCATAGCCCGAAAGTCCAGTCTGAAAGGCAGGAACAAACAATGGTATAAACTTGCCCGCGGATTTGGACTTATTCGCATCATGATCTCGCGCGTTCTTTGAACAGATGATTTCTCCCAAGGCTGTAATTCCAAGTTCTCGCCAAGCCAATCCACCGTTCAACGAAAATCCCAATTTGGTGTCAACCAGAACCGCACAGCCTGCGAAAATACGAATGTTTCCCGAGGGAACGTGGGCAATATACATGTATTCGGGTATTCGACGAGCCGCAAGCCCGGTCTCGAGGAATGAATATCGAGAAAAAAAAACCATATAGCGACCGCATAGCCTAAACGGCAGTTGGAGGGTAGCTTAGTGTTCGTCGGAAAAGCATTTTGGGAATCTGTGCTAACCTTTCGATTTTCTGCCTATCTAGTTTGAATCATTCCCGACAACGAAATCTTTTTCTGCTAAAATACTCGTATTTGCAGAGTTTCTCTGAATCGCTGGAATAGCCAGATCCTTGTGTTCCTCCGAAATCGTTGGACTAGCTGGTTTCGGGTTTCCGCGATCGAAGATTATGCTGGCCTGTTCAATGGTGCCGCCTCTAGTATGCAATGCCCTCTTAATACAATGCTCTCAGGCGGAGAACGTGGATGGGGGCTTACTTTGTCTCAACAAAGAATAACCACACCAAGCCCAGATATACTACCTCTAACCCAATAAAAACCAGATAATATTTCCACTGCAAAACATGAAATGAATATCAGATAGTATTGACGACGGGACTTGGCATGACTCTACCGACCTGGATCGCATTCAGTGCTATCGGGTCAATGAAATTCGTCAATAGCACAGAAGAAGCTTGAGTAAAATTAGCCCAATTCAACGCCTTGCCTCTGATAGAGAATGGTAAAATCTCTATTAGGTACAAGCTGTAGAGGGCTGTCCATCCTGCCTGGTGAAAGGCAGTGAAAACGAAAAACGATACAAGCACACCGATCGCAATCGGAGTGTTATTGGTATGGGTTTCGAATAAAGCCTGGATGCGAAGTCATAGGCGTACTGTTACATGTAATCGCACTTGAACTGTGGATGAAACACTTACCGAAAGCCCGGTGATGACACACAGCGACAATAGCATCCCAATAGTTGAGACGAGGTAGAGAGTACGACGCCCAACTTTGTCAGCCGACAAAGCGCCGGCTGAGGTCCATATCGTATACCAAAATCCCAGTCCGCCATTTATAGCAGCTAAAAGCAGATTTCGTCGAATGTCGAAGCGATTAACCAAAGAACGTGAACCTACTGATACGAGCCGGATCTTTGATACCAATGGATTTGAGAACGATTGTGGAATAATTTCGCGCTATACCAGCTGGGTCACCGTGATATCAGCTTCAGGGGTAATTCAGAGCGAGTCAGAACTTACACCCGAGTACAAGGGTTCCAGAGACCGCCAGGGTCAATACCAGCATCCTCCGACGGTTACCGGCAGATTGGAGTAAATTCCTCCAGTGAACATTCCCCGCATCTATATCCTGCTGTATGTGCGCGGTAATTTCGTGAAATTCTTGTTGAACCAGTTCGTCCTCCGTGTTACCGTTAGCATGATACTTGGCGAGAATCCTAAGCGCCTCGTCGTGTTTCCCTTGACTGATGAGCCACCTCGGAGATTCAGGAGTAACAAAAAGCCCCATGAGAAGGGTTATGGGTGCCAGGTTTTGAGCGAGTGTAACGAAGCGCCACTGCCAATCCGAATTTCCCCAGCGTAGACAAAAAAAGGCTATCCATACAGTTGCCATACCCCCCACGCAGAACGAACTCATGTTCAATGCGCTGGATACTCTACGCCAGAAAGCGGTTGAAAAAAGTGTAGAGAGAAGAATGTAACTCCTCACCCACGGAGTCGAGGGTGTACGAGCTCGTTGATAAGACACATAGCCCCGAATTGGGATATTGGTTGCCCGATCCCTATGATAAATCTTCCTGAATTGAACATGAATTCGGTTCTTGAAAATGTGCAGACAAAGCCACCCGCAGTCTTGAGTGGGAGATGAGAATTCAATCACCAGGAACGTTATCTTTCGGTTACTCACCGAAATAATGCATCCAAGAAAAATAGCTCTCTTTCGTCCGAGATTATCTACCAGCAGATGAATTACTGGCACAGTACTTGGAGAATAAAGGTCAACATTGAGCGCTGAATTGGGGAGCTTACAACTTACAGCATATGTCCGAAAGACACATAGGCTGCCATGAGCCCGAGTCTGGATCCCGATGGATCGTTGAAAGCTCGATTCCAAACTGGGAGAGCAAGGAGGCTATTGAACAGTGTTTCATCATAACCAAGTTGGAAGCTTCGCATTTCCGTTAGAAGGAGAGTTATGACTTGAATGTAAAAGCAACTACTTCGCGCTATACAATACCACGATTGATAGAACGTTCTTGCGCATACCATGGTCTCTCCACCATTGACGATGCACGTTATTTTGCCATGGAATCCGTGCGCTATTGCTATTGACCATCGTGAGTGTTGTAGACAGAGATTGGCGAAGTCGACTTGGAGAGTACTTAAGGTAGCCATTCTGCTTCTGATGCGGTAAATCGTATCACTGAGAAGTGTCTGAGTAGAGTCCCGATCTGCCATGCTAGCTTTATGCAGAACCGAGGTTGTAGCAGAGATGCAATTACACTGGGGCGAAAGGGGGGAAGGAACGGTATAGAAAGTATGTCCCATAGCCTATTGTACAGTGAGCACGATAGTAAGGAACTAGGTGATAACGTACCAGACTGACACTTGGACGTTCATCTTAGACTAGCCAACCCAACCTGAATTACAACCGAAAGTAGGATCAAACTAGACTCGAGCTTTGCTAATGCTTCTTCGAATCGATAACGTCTATCTCCGCTCCAGATTATCCTGCGAGCAGCAGGCGTAGATAGAGGGAAAACTTCTGGCTTGATGGGTTGGTCCAGCTGACAATAACAGGATGGTAGATTGTTAGCACGTGGTCATCGAGTCTATTTTCGGCTCATATCCACAGCTTTGGCCAAGACTTTAACCAATCTTACTCTCCAATTGAGCTCGCTGACACTGCAGCCTCAAAACCAGATGCTCCGGCTTGGGACGACACCTTCAAGTAGCACGATGTGTTGATCTATATGGCAAAAAAATGGGTTCAGAACTTTAAAGCACTGCGCAACTTCAATGTTACATACTTCATTACAGTTTACAACTTACAGAGTACACCACGAAACCGGTAATCTGTGCCGCGTACATTCAAATTGTCGAATCTCTTCCTATCTCATCGTTGCTTTTATCCGCTGGCCATCAACTGACAGCATCGCAAAGACCAAAGCAAAGAAAAAGAAGAGGAAAAGAATCACAATAAATGTGAATCCCCCGACGACACAAGCCGGTACTGTAATAGCAAGGTCATCGCGTCCCCGTGTTGCAAGCAGAGCACGAAGGAGCAGGGGCGGCAAAAATTAGATAACCAAATACGGAGGGCGGTGCCCTCGTAATAGTGGTTAAACTATTAAGAACAGATACTACACTTGATCTAAGCCAAAAGGCCAGAGTGGTAAAGAATCCAAATATTCGAAAGAGCTTTTTATATTTTTGAAATCGTGCACGGACCAGGTTGAGGGGAGGTTGACAGTACTACCTCTGTTTCGCGCAATGCACCTGCCCACTTTCGTTGCAAAGTCCATTTATTAGCTATGTCAATTGAAGATTAAATCACATTGCAGTAACACATACAGAGATACTATGCATGATACAAGTGGGAAAAGAGAAAAACATGTATATTATGATCCGATAACGAGGAGTGCAACGTATAGCTAAGGTGAGGAATCGAGAAAAAGATTAAAATAGTCCGCAACGCAAAGACATTGCTCATTTGTAAGATATCGGGTTTTACAAGTATAGTACCAACGATAGACTTCGATGGAACGACGCGTCGGAGGCGAGCGCGACTTGCTGTTAACGATTCAAATCAGGAACAAAAACTGTACTTAGAGAACATCAGCATAGCATCACTTACATTGATGCTAGACTCAACTCACAGAAAGAAAAGACAGAGCGATCAAGTCACAGCACTCAGATGTTACTCGGAATCTGCGCATTCCTTGGCGTCCATCTCGTGTAACGTTCTCCGTTGTTGAGAAGTAAGTCTTGGGAATGTTTGTTCGAAATCCGGAGTTCGGTGAACCTCCCGTCTTGATTCAGCACTTTGACAAGAGAGTCAGTAAATGGATGTCAATAAATTGAAGGAGTGTACGCAATGGATCCTTGGGATGTTCTACCGATAACCCACAGAAGATCTCGAGACCCGACTAAGCTAACTTTGACATTTCTGCGTTTTCGCAAGGGTATGATCGTGCTTTTGAGGCGAAGATTATTGGGCATGTTGTTAGAGCATGGACCAGGAACAGCCAGATGAGATATATCCGCGTCGTTTACGGACACACACACAAACCGGAGAAAGAAGGCGGAAAAGAGCTCGGGAGCGCATCCTGAAAATGGGTAACATGCGGGTCCACTGCAAGTGCGGTTGCGTGAAATACCCCGACTCTTCGTGCAGGCCGCTTGGAGGAATGATTCTCGTTACGGTGAAGATAGGTTTTCAACTGACGAAGACAGTGTAAGAACAGGAGAAGCTCGCAGATCGTGTCGCGGTTGATAGTAGCCATGGAAGATCGAAGCAAACCTAGTATGGTAAACAAACCCCAACATCCAAAGCTTGTAGTTGCACAAATAGGTTCGTTTCAAGCCCCTGCGAATAACTCTCATGATGAGGTTGCCGGCGGGCCGGCTTTCGCTAGGAAGGAACAGAACTCCATTGGTTTTGACAATGACCTATGGGAAGAAAGACATGCTAGCTGGGCAGAGATTAATGCTGACATGAGTTGGCTGGACTTAGTAGACCTCTAGAGTAGTTACGTAGAATATCAGCGTCCACGGTAGAAAGGTAGCAGAAAGAACGCGCACCTAATTGCTAAAATAATCCTACTATCGATGACTTTCCCTGTGCCAAGGACTGCTGAAATCTTGCGCGTTTTTCTCGAGTTCCAGTAAGGACAGGCAGATTAAAAGTTGATAAGTATATAAATTAACATGTATAGCGTAGATTCAATGAGTCAAAGAAGTGGAGAAGGGAGGTAACGACCAAGCTGCTGACTCCCCTAAACCGGAGCACCTTGGCACAAGCCTCTTCGTCAAAAGGTAAGTAAACTCAGCCAAATAAATACATGCACAAACAACTTTCACGTGCACGGTCCGCAGGACCGTTGACGGAGAGGCTTGGAACGAACCTATTGCACAAAATGCCAGACTCCCAAATCCCGTATCGACTTACACATTCCCTATTATAATCAAATGAAAATCGAAAGCGAGGACGTTTAGAAATCTTTGTAGGAGAGCAACTGCAGTTTATGTAACAACTTTTCAACGAATTTTTGACCGCACGGAGTAAAATAGCGTTTTTTCCGGGCAATCATGCACTCAAACAAACAAGTTCTATCTTACAGAGACCGAAGATTCTGCCTTCCGTGGCCCAGTAAGTCGATGATTCCACCCTTTCGGCTGAATTCGTCTTTCTCAGCTCTATTTCCCTGACTCTGATCAGGCGGCGCGAACACCTGGGTGCTTTACTCGCGCCTCGAGTCTCCATCTACCACAAGCAAGGTTTCGGTTTCCTCATCATCTCATCACGCGCGCTTCAAAGAGCATCAAACGAAGTCACAACACGTCAACGAAATTGGAAAAGCCTGGATTCGGAAATTCAGGTCACCCACAACAGCGACAGAAGACCGAGGAGGAGCAAGAACTCGGATGTGATGAACCCCTCACCAAAATGGCCAAGGATTAAGGACGAACAGGAAGAGGTAGAGGTGTTGAGTCATATTTTAGATTGGAAGGTAGAATTAGAAAAGACTACAAGCACGGATGATTTTTCTGGGGATGATCTCTTCGGTGACGATGATCTTCCTGGTGATGGTGATCTCCTGGCGAGAGCATGGTAAGGTACTCAATAGTACGAGTTGATCAAGGTACCCCGATAAATCAACCTGGTCAGGTGGTAGTTTGCGATCCTATAGTGAACGACCCACTCACGAGACGTACGTAGTGTGCTTGCATGAGGGCTAATAATCGATTGAGAAGATTAGAGAAAATCTCAACACAAGGACACTTCGAAGTCCGATAAAGGTCGGTTACTCCGAGGTGTGCAAGTTCTTCATCTCCAATCAGACTCACTTAATCTCGCGGGAGCTGCTGACGGTTCGAAATCAAGTGCGCATACTGTCTATGAACTTTGTCAGATGTTCAGTGTACCACTCAAGGGTGGATTTCAAAATTTATGAACTACATTGGGGTCATCTCCTCCGTTGTCGAAGAAGCGCTTCATTTATCAAGGAGGCACAAATGCAAGAATTAAAAACCAATTCCAACCCGAGATACTTCGTGGTACGCGTCCGTGGCGGGACTGAATGTTATTATATCCCCAAGTAATCTTCACTCATCCTCGGACTTTTGTGAAGCGCCCTTTGGGATCAGCATAGTCCAGAACCCACTCCTGTACTTTGTCTGCCAATTTTACCTTGAACTTTGCGGAGCCTGACCTCTGGGAACTGTCCGCTTCGTCCTTCAGCTCAATCTCAAAGTTTGACAGTGGCCTGTAAACTTTGAGGAATGCTTTGATCAGGCTGTTTATCCTTTTTTTCGCAGCTTCAGGTACTTGGACAGGGATCGTGACTGTCACTGCGAGTTTGGTCTTCCCAGTAAAAGGCATAGAGCTGAGAATACCCCGTGCATCAAGTGTATCGTGTCTGCCGAGCACTTTTCGTTGCGCTAGTGGTATCGTTGAATCCCCACGTGCAAGCACTGAAGAGAGCTCGGATTTTGTGTCGGAGCCGACCTGCATGAAATGCCATCAATATTACTTTCTTGGGAGGAATTGGCGGACCAACCTGAATCTCCACTGGAATCGCATAGGCAAGGGACAGGAGCCCAACGAAAAGCGCGAGCTGGCAGCGCATGAGACGTAGGTGCGAATGATATTCGTGGGAAGGGTAACGTCGGGTGTGGAAGAGCGGTAGGTGGAGGTGCGATGGGTTCTTCGAGTGGAATCTGAGTTTCGGAAAGTTTTTCGAGTACAGATGAACGACGGGTGTTGGTTGGTACAGGGTGGGTATGACACGGAGGTACAATCATACGGGTTAGTGCTCAACGGCTCCAATGCAGGACGAGCATACGACTTACCGAATGGATTGGATTTGAGAATATCGAAACCGTCCAGCGGATTTCTTAGTCCAGCAAAGAAATTGAAGGAGAAGGGAAGAGAAAAACGAAAAGCTTGGAAATTTTGATTGAGTTAGAACTCTCGCGTATATGTATATCATTATGTATGTACACAACTACGAACAGCCGTCGGATCGATGGACTTTCTTATACCTCAATTCTGAGTATTGGGAAGATACTGTATTGGACAATTGGGTTTTATGCAGGGGGGGATGGCGAATTTGGCATCTTGCACTATATAAATAAAGAGTAAAAACTCTATAGGTGAGGACCATCCACTTCATGGATATTGCTATGCATAGAATCAACCACCCAGTTAGTGGTCTGCCGAACGACCGTCATGGTTCCCTCGTACATCTTGTTCGCATACGAAAAGTCGAAACGATACGATTTCCCGTTTGTGGGTGAACTTCTGACGTGCATGATTGAGAAATGAACATTTTTGAATCGTTGAGCCTGAAGGAAGGTTTGGAGACAATCGTCTATGATCTTTGTGGTAAGAGGATGGATACTGATAGGGATTCTGAGATTGACGGTGACCCGGAGCATGACGGCATGGTTATTAGGCACGATGCTATTGGAAGGAGTCGGAGTGGCGACATTTGTCTTCGTATGATCAGAGGTCAAGTCAGGTTTTGGGCTAACCAGAACCCGGGCTTCCTTCGAATTGTGCGAAAAAATGAGATTTTGATACAGACAAATTCTTTTTAGAGAACGTAGAAACTCACCGGCTGAGTAGTATTCAGCGGTAAAGCAAACGCAAAGGAAACTAGTCCAACGACAAAAAGTGCAAGATTCAGACGCATGGAAAGCGATTTGGAGAGCGGCAAGTATTCTGCAGAAAAGAGATGAATAACTGGAAAAATGAAGTGGCAGGGATGAACGACAATTGGACGGTCTGCCGGTTCGATTGAAGAGTGTATACGTGCCAGAGACAGATTTTTTTTTTTGGATTTGTTTTGCAAAGAACGTGAAAGAAGTGTTTCTTCAACTAGCAAAGAAATCGAGAGAAAGACCTGGCTAGCAGGCATTCAGGAGGGTCGAAGAATATTAGCAGTAGGTAGGAGCAGTTCACTTGAGAGAATATTGCCTGAGGCTGATTACCGCCTGTTACCGCACTGCCTTCGGACGTCGCACACAAGGATATGAACAAACGCTTCGTCTCTTGCAGAGCTCTGTAAACTTGTATAGATATATGTTACTGCCGACAGGATATAGCAGGTAACAGGCTGAGGAGGTAACATACTGCGGTGAACAAGCGCACAAATTCTGCCATGACCAACTAATGTTCTAGCTATCCCCGAGCTGTCCTATCGAGCTACGATGGTGTAATCGGATAATCTCCTGGTACTTGCATTTATCTGTCCTATCTCTCTTCGTATCTCCATCCGCTCGAGTTCGAAAAGAAACTTACCTTGATCCAAACTCTAGAGCCATTGGTGAAACGGATCCAAACGTACCTAAAGTCCTTCGACATCGCTTCGCATTACCTCCAGCAGGCTCAGGCTTCAGGAGTCCGGATATCACAGTCACCGGTGTTTCAAACTGAAAACTTGATCAATTAGCCATATTTTGTGAACGCAATTTTTGCTTGTTGTCCTACCTACTGTAAATATCTGTGGTCATTCAAGTTATGTACTTCTCTGTCCGTCGGTACCTCGGTAGGGCCGGGGAAGCACAAGACTGCTGCAGAGCCGATATCTACACATGAGGCAGTGAAGTGAATGCATCAAGGTCAATCAGAGATAAATAAATACCTGATGTATACAACGTAGCGGGAAAAGCATTTGTACCTTCTGGAATCTGGTACCCATCTTCGCATTCTGTTCGTATAGTACTGTGCTCGTATCTGCCAATGGTCTGTTGACCCTGTTATTTCCTGCTATATGTGACCTACCTCATGACATGCTGCAAATAAGTAACAGGGCAATAACAGGGTTTATAGGAGTTTGTCCTGTGAAGCGTAGCATCCCGCGGTGCATGAATCCATACAAACTCTGGCTCGAATATCGTTGCTACATGACTCAATGAAGAACTCATTGGATCTAATGAATCAAAGTGATCGTGTTGGGACCTAAGTAAGGCCTAAGGGTTTACCCACTGCGGGGATGAAGGACTTTTCTCATGAAGAATAGGCTGAAATTTTCGAGAATTTTGTAGAAAATTGTAGCTGAGATTATTTTGGAACAATCTGCTAAGGATTAGGCTGAAATTAATGTAGGAATATTCAAAATAATCGCGTTTCCTGCCATGTTCATGATTGTTTCATGGCGAAAATTTTGAAAAGTCTCAGCAAACTCGGGAAGAGAATTTTTGGAGAGTTTTGTACCTAATCTCTTCATATTCACTACAACATTAGGGTTTCATCCCCGCAGTGACCAAGGTTTACCGACCGGAGAATTGATGGAGCCCTTTTTGTTAAACAGAGATGAGACCGTAGTATGTGGTTGCAGTGAAAGTTGAGCAAAAAGTGAGCTAGTTGTAACAACTATTGGCTGGACGAATAATCGTTCGGGGCGCTCGTAGTACGATGTCGTTACAGGTAGAGGGAATCTCACAGCCATGCTCGCGCGGACCGGCACCGCCCGCCAGGTAACACTTGTGGCGTGGGCTTTCCGTCGCAACCGAGAACCTATAAAACAGGACGGGGTAATTTTGATTGATCCCACTCGTTACGAGCTTCAGCGTTGCTCACGAATCACTGCGGAGAAGTCAGTCGTTATTTCTGTTATATCTACCTCAAAAACTAATGTTTCGACGTTTTTGTTCATCGCAGTCACTTGCTGGTCAAGCCATTCAGCCCTAAAATTTTCCAACCCACCAAAAAAACCCACTTACGAATCTTCACGACCATCATGTCAGCGAAATCCTTGTTGCGAGCAGGACTTTCCTCCCCTCGTAGTTTTAGGTCTCCTTCGACTCCAAAGTCTATCCTCAAACGTCCACCTCCTCTTGCTTTATCTCAGAGCCCTTTCAGAGCGAGCGTCACGATAGTCGTCTCCCCTGGAAGCCCTCATGTGCATTTTCCTTCTTCTCCTGGTTTGACTGCTACTTTTACAACTCATTCACCGAACTCGTACGACCGTGGCGCTATCATAGTCTCTCCTAACCCGCTTGAGTTACCCTCTTGGGGCTCCCGAATTTACTCCCCTGGGTCTGAAACCTTTGGGAAGCCGGCGTCCACGGAGTCGAGTCCGGCGGAGGAACTCACTCCCACTTTTAAATCGTTCACTCCGCCTATCCTCTCGCTCTCCTCTCCCAGCTTCGACGAGGTTTTCCCGAAGTCCCCTATCCTAGAAACCAAGCCAACCAGTCGTGCCAGCGCTCGTTTCCAGGCTATTGCTGCTGAGCCTACGATTCGACCTATTAGTGGCATCGGAGAAGCTCTCAAATCGTATCCTCGCTCGCCTTATCCCTCGGCTCCCACTTCCCCTGCTCCTGCCGTCCTTGCGGACACGGAGAAGAATCATGTTGTTGGGACTGAGGGTGCCTTTACTGGTAGAGTTTGGTCGCGGACCAAAACTGTGTATGGAAGCAATCCCTCGCTCGTCTCTCGTGAGGCTGGAGCGAAACCTAAGGCCAAGAAGGTACCGCCCGCAATTACTATCATCGGGCGCTCTGTCGATATGGTTTCCTCTCCTTTGAGGCAAGATTTTTTAGCTCCTGTTGAGGAGTCTCCTCAGCGTACTGCGACTGCTGCCAATACAGCCGGCAAAAACCATGCTCAACTCACTCAGGCGTTTTGGCAGTCTATGTCGTTGGATGAGACTGCAGATATGACCTCTCCTTATAATAATAACGAGGATCCTGTTACCTCTGGGCTCTTTAGTCCCGGCGGTATGATTTCTCCCATGATTTTCGCAACAAAGGAAGGTGTGGTGTGGACTCCACCCCGTAGAGATGCGCTCTTCCACAAGAAGGATCTGATGGATATGCCAATAAAATCGGGTGGCTCTCGCGCAATGGTCATGTCACCCTCTCCTGAAGATCCGTTCTCCGCCTTTCCTTCTTTCTCTGCTGTCCTATCCTTGGATCATGGGAAACAGGAGTCGATAATCGCTTATCCTCCTGCTGCTGTAACTGTGGAATCTGCTTCTGAAAGACGATAAGTTTCTCATGGCGTAGGCTGAAGAGTCTGTGCTCGTTCGACTTTCCACTAGTCGGCTTTCCGTAATTTGTTATCAGCTTGTTGGCGTGTTGTACCAAATTCCATTCATTTGTGGGGTTCAACAGACTGGTTCAACTTTTGAATAAGCAAATATGAAATGACGGCTAACTTCAGTTAACGGATCTGATTTCCGCAAAACAAACTACTGATTTGCTCCTGATACAGATAGATCAAGTACGTTCAGCGATGGTAAGGGAACAGCGACTCCGATGTACGCGTGACGTCAAGAGTGTTATCTATGCACTGCAAGAATTCTATCAATTTTTTGTGGGCCGGAATAGCCAGAGGTCTCCAAAAACGTCGATATATGATAATATCTCACGTTGTTCAACTTTGCTTTGATTGAGTGGGACCGCTCCACACTTGTGGAGACCGAGTTTCCGTTTTCCTCCGTTTTTCGGGCGTATCCAGGATGCATTCCGTTTTTGTATGTTTTGGCTTATCGATGGAATCCTGTTTCATCGCTTTACCACCATGACCCGTTGTTTCGCTATCTGTAGCGCCTGGGCCCTGGGTACTATATTAATTAGCACTTTGCCTCACTGAACCGGTGCTTGTGAGTGCCCCTTCAATTCTTGGTATCAACTTTGAATGTCGGTTACACGCTCATAAAAGCTATCTTCTTAATAAAGATAGCTTGCGGGACGATCACTTTGTTGCGACCTTCCTGTCCGTGTATCCCTCATCTTAATTCTCCTAGCTCAATACACGCAAATCGAGCTCGTACCAGTCGCATTCGTCGTCATGTATCCTCGGCCTATTCTGAAAGCTAGGCTTTCTAGTTTCACTCAGCGCTCACCGGCATCAGCCTCACCGTCGTCGTCATTTCACAACCCCTTTCCTTTTTACTCCGGCTTGCACACGCCTCATGTTCATTTCCCTCCGACGCCGGTCATCGCATCTACGCAGCCAACTCATTCCTCATCGACCTATGATAGGACAGCTATAACTGTGTCTCCGAATTCTTGCGAGCTGCCTGAGCGTGGTGGGAGGTGCTATTCACCGAGTTATGCAACACATGCTCCACGAGTGACAGTGAACAGCTATTTCGATCCTTTGGCGGGGAAGGCCTGTGACACTGCTTCCTATGACACCGGTACACCCCCACTATTAATACCGGATCTTTCCTCGTCATCGTCTTCCGAATCTGAAGACTCCGATGCATATGGCTCTCCATTGTTCTCCCCACCCAATATACCCTTTTCGTATAGTACCCATACCTCAAACTGTTCGATACCCTCTACCTTTTCTCAGGAAGAGTTTGTCCATGCGTTTTCATTTCTTCCACATCCTCCTTCACAGGTGAAGGACGATGTTCACCGCAGGCCGAAGTTAGTGCACAAGCAGCAGTTTTGGAAACGCAGAAAAAGTTGCGAGCCACTAACTAGTAGTAGTAGGTACGACAGAGGCGATTCTGCATTCCAAGAGGGCAGTTTGGACGGGTGTTTGGGTGGATTCTGAACGCACTCAATATTCTGATGACAGTGCTTTACTTTGCTAGTAAGCACCACGGCCCTTTTACGAACATTTCATCCATCTCGTACTTGTTGATGGAAATACATAGGCTCAGAGTAGCAGTAGTCTTCAATATAACCAATATTCATCTAAAGAAATACGCAAAAAATCAGCTACAGGGGTCGATGTCTATCCGGCCCGGGAACTCTTCGACCGTTCTGGAATTCTGAACCACGACCACAGATTCTTTCAGACTAGTCAAGATTACATTACATGAAACAACAACAAGTAAGGACTCTATGCGATGACGACGAATGAGCAAATGAGCGGGTCGCATCACTGATTATCCGCAGATATTCCGGTGTTCTTGGGTAAGATTTTTTCCACTAAAGCGCTAGCTAACGTTCATCATCTACGGTATCAGTCCCATGATGCATATTCATCATCTATCCCTTCTTTCTCCCGGACCGTGTATATACCCCGCACTATCCTCAAGGATCATCCACGTGAAAGCATCTGCATCGTCACCCAATTTGCCGACCTCAGACGTCCCCTGTACGAAGCCAGGTGATTCCCGACCGCCCCGCTTGTCCTCAAGCGTATATAACCAACCCATGTATCTGCAAAGGCTGTCGGGTCCACCGTCACTGCGTTCACCATGCACCGCGCCTTTCTATCCAGCCTATTCTTATCCTATGGGTTGCTCTTCCTCCAGAACACGCTCCCTGTCGTGTCATGGTCGACATTCATTGTCTCACACACCGCGGGGCAAGATGATACACCCGCGCTGACCGCTGCTATGGCCAATTACAGCTCTAACTCGACGATCTTGTTTCAAAAGGGAATCACATATAATATCTTCACGCCTATCAAGTTCCCTACTCTGACCAATGTCGAGATACTGATTGAAGGGAATCTGACGTATCCTACGAACATTACAGCTATTCAGGGTGCGTTTCACCGCTGTTGTTCTCTGAATTTGGCGCGCTGACTGCTGCTTGGTTCGCAGATATCGTTACCTCTTCTGTGAGAATGCCATTTATTCTTCGTGTTGACGTCGCTGATACCTGTCCTGAACCAGAGTTATTCTGGGGCATGGTAGTTAACATTTTTACCTCACTACCAAATCATCTAAGTATTCTTTTCTGTTTGTGCAGGTTCGATTTCACTGGTGGTACCAACGTCACTCTTCAAGGGTCTACAGACCCTAATTGGGGATGGATCGATGGTCACGGTCAAGCAGTGCGTATTTCTAAGCTGGGACCTTGAGATCATGTTGATGTTTTGCATCTTTTAGTGGTGGAATATCAACCAGCAAACAAATCGTCCTCACGGCTGGGCTTTCAGCCACATCACCAATGGTGTCATACGCGATTTGAAGCTTTGGAAGGTACGTCTGAGTTTCAACCAAATCTATTTTCTCTTTTCTCATCTTGATTCAAGCCCATCGGATGGAATTTCGCCACTAGTGGATCGAACAATGTGCACATCTACAACAACATCATTTTGGCTGTGTCAGACAATTCTTCTGTACGTCCCAAATCTTTGTATCTCATACGTACGTCCGTATAGAGAAATTGCGGCTGCAGGCTTTTCCGTTCAACACGTACGTTTCGAAAGTTTTCAAAGTGCTTTCTCAATATGAAACTTTGCTTCGTTCCCGTCCTCCTCTATAGCGATGGCGAGTCTTCGGTGAAGTTCATTCACAAGCCTTGAGTATAGCTTATACCATTCTTTTAGCCTTCTCCGCCGGCGGTTCCAATTTACTCTTTGAGAACAACCACGTCGAGAACGGAGATGACTGTATTACTGTAGGAAGCGGTGCAATTAATATCACAGTCAAGTAAGGCCACCCTCTGCAATTCTAGAATGACCATGCCTGACGTTCCTTAGAAACTCCTATTGCGCAAATGGACATGGACTTTCGATCGGCTCCCTTGGTGAAGACGGCGCTGTTGCAGATGTCGAGAACGTGCTGTGCGTTACAGTTTATGTCTCCGTTTGAAACATGAACCCTATTGGAAACAGGTTCGAGAACATCGTTATGGTCAGTATATAGTCCTTAATTCCATCATTGCTTGACCTGATCCCTCGTTGTCTTTCAAGGCGAATTGTTTGTACGGTGCCCGATTCAAAAGTTGGACCGGTGGAAATGGAGTTGCACGCAAGTGAGTTCGAACCCACTCAGGTACAGCGACGAAATTCATTGCTGACACTTTCTTCTGGATTCGTAGCATCACCTGGAAAAATATCGCATTTTATAACGTCCCATTTCCCGTATGGCTATTGTTCCCTGACTATGACATTCTCTGTTGACGTATCAACTTTGAATTTTCATAAAAGATCTATGTTACTCAGAAGTGAGCAATACTTACTCTTCTCTTGACTGCAAATTTCGCCTGACAATGTTGATGTAGCTATTGGGATCAAGAGGTATATATCAAGGCTTTTGTACTCGCTATGCATACCAAGTGACATCCGTGCGTAGGATGGCCCCAAACCAAACTCAACCACACTGAACAACACTCACATCGAAGACTTCTTGTTCGAGAATTTCGTCGGAACGGTCAGAGAGTGAGTGGTACACAGTGGCATGTACACCTATCTTCTTATCTCCTCTTTAATACAGTGTCCCATACGTCGAAGGTTCTTGCGTCACCGACCCATGTTGGTATGCAGTCACCAATGCTACCGGCAAGGAGGTTATCATCTTGGACCTTTACCCCAATACAAGTGCGTCATCAGTAATTTCGTTGGCGAAGCGGGCCATATCAAACCACGCATTTTTACTCACTTATCACCGTAACGTCATTAGCATCCAATATTCTGGCAAAAGACATTTTCGCAAAAACGGAGACGGGTGCACGAGTAGCTGCCATGTGTGATCCTACAACGGTACGTTCTTTCGCTGCTTTATTGTTGGTATGATGTTGAAATTCTTGTACGTCTTCTAGATATCCAACGATGTCGGATTTGTCTGTCAAGACGGTCCTTTCATTCCTACGAAAGCGGGTCTGTGATATTCCCCAGGTTAAATTACGTTCCCTTCATGTAAAATACTTTATCCTTCCTTACTTACTGTACTTTCCTCAACCACACAGCGTAAATAAATATAAGGACCAGATGGTCGAATGTATTCATAGGCTGAAGAAGAGGATCTTACTAAGAAAGTCATACAACATGTAAACGTACACGAGGAGGCATGTATCTACTGGCGTACCAGTAAGAGTCAAATATACAAAACAATAGATGGTAAGGAAGTAATAAGGTAAGTCCAGCCTTTGAGCTGTGAACGTATATTGTTGTTCAATTAGGAGCGCTCTCCGCGAAGACGCCTAGCAAGGGCAAGATCTTTGGGCTGGATGGTGACACCTGCAGTGACCCGCAAGATTAGTATGAATGAAGCCGATAATACAATAAGACGAACGTTTAGCGTGAATAGCAGCCAAATTGGTGTCTTCGAACAAAGAAACCAGATAGGCCTCAGCCGCCTCCTGAAGGGCCATGACGGCGGACGACTGGAAACGAAGGTCGGTCTACATAGATCACACGTAGATTTGAGTACACTGCACAACAGAGAGCAACAACAACAACAAACCTTGAAGTCCTGGGCGATTTCACGGACGAGACGTTGGAAAGGCAGCTTCCTGATGAGCAGCTCAGTCGACTTCTGGTAACGTCTGATTTCACGAAGAGCGACGGTTCCAGGCCTGAAACGATGGGGTTTCTTTACACCACCAGTGGCAGTCTGAACGTGGGAAAATTAGTCAATTGAGTGGCTATGCAATGCGGGCGCGCCAGTGGCAACAACGACGACGTACGGCGGCGGTTTTGCGAGCAGCCTTGGTAGCTGAGAATTGCACATAAACATCAGAGTAGAAGATTGAGACATGGATACAGACCTAGTTGCTTTCTGGGAGCCTTTCCTGTGAAAAGTTAGTAAGCCCAGCCCCCAAAAAAAAGCTAGCAACGCCAACGACGACGAACCTCCAGTGGATTTACGAGCAGTTTGCTAGAAGGAAGACTTGAATAAGAATGAGAGGTATATAGCAAAGAGTGGACGAACTTTGGTACGGGCCATTTGTGCTGGAAAGAGATTTCAAAAGAGTTGCTTGAGGAAAATTTCTGGTCGGATGATGGGAGTTGGGGAACAAAGGGCGTAAAAATCTAGCGTTTTGGACCGTCAATTCGACGGAAGATGTGCACGTGCCATTGTCTCAGAATACTCACGCACAGATCTCGAACCGCGGGAAATGGAAATGGAGCCTCTTTTTCGTTGGAAGATTGGTATCAATTTTCTGCAGCCCTCTCTGCTTCATTGTTTTCGCCCATCTTTCTTTTGCTGGTAGGGTATGCTATCTACTCTCTGGAAATGAATTTCTTGCGGTTTTAGGTATTTTCTTGGTTCGTAAATAAATCTCAGGGATTTGAAGCGTTTTGTAGCACAGCCACAATGCTCTTCCGTCTTCGTCAATCCGATCAGTCGTTTGGTGTATCTTCGCGCCATAAGGATTTTGAAAACAAGAAGAATTCAATGCGGGGTATGCTTGAGTGTCCACAATGGAGGCTCAAATATTCACTTGCCACGGGATACGGTTCTACGGCTAGTACGCCACTTAATTTCTCCCAGTTTCTCCCTTTGTACGAGATTCCCTTTTTGAATCTACATGATGCATGCTGATATCCGTAACAATTTGTGGTTCAAACCAGAGCTTTATGAACCGGGAAAACCATGCCGCTGTCGTTGGATTTTGTCGAGTTTAGTCGCACTTCAAGTTCGTGTGGGACTCTGTACCCTTGAGCTATCCTCAGCAGATTAACTTGGAAATGAAGACCAAAAAGACTGATAGAAGCATCGTGCTAGGGGTTCGTGGCATTAAGCCTCAGAGTATATGTAAGTATATGTAGTCCATCGACACAGGTAGATTTTTTCCTTTGGTTTTCAATATACTTAGTAATACATCCATGACGACAAGCCGTAATAAGGAGCTGAACCGAATGAATTGATATCATCATAATGATTAATGAGGGCGTTTGAAAACCATCACAGGGTAATCATTATAACCCAGTTCACCTCCTTCATATGTCTTGTTCTTCGGCGGCTTCCCATTCTTCCCCTCCTCCTCCACCACCTCAACTGAAAACAGTGCCGTGCCCTTCATCTTCTTATCTTCACTTGCTGTTTCTTTAAAATGAAAGGAATCATCCGGGGCTTGTTGAAACGTTGAGGCCATCACCTCCTGCATGTACTTCTTGATGGCTTTTTTCATACAAGCTTCTCGGTCCGATTCGCCGATTATGAACATCACATCGCTGGGGTCGTAGACAACGGTCACGTTGTTCACCGGGAATGGCCCGTGAACTTTCTGAAGAATGCGGGATTGAGGAAGGTCAGATTATTGTCATTCGTTCAAAGGATTTGGTAACTGACTCTGCGAACAACAGGTGCCGCATATGCAAAGGACACTAGCGCAATGGTGGTGAGATAGGCAATATCTAGACGCATGAGGGGCAAGCTCGAATAATATCTGCGGGTATCCCTTGGACAATCACGAAAAGTCACAAGAAGGGAAGTAGCGAACTCAGACAGCGATGAGTTGAGAATGAACGACGGCTTGATGATGAGAGTCGAGGGAACTATGGAAATTGAATTGGGCAGGGAGCTCAGGCGTAGCCAGTTATGAAGGTAAACCGTACATACTAGATAGCTTGAGTTTGGGAGGTTGGACAATAAGAGTATCGGCCGATAAAGGATGAGGGTTGGTGTATAAACGACTGGCGCTGGATGAACTACGAATCAGGTTAGCTGAGTTCGTCTGCAACAAATGTCGGTCAGCATGTATACTCACAAATCACTTTCTTCGACCAGCAAAGAAAGGGAGGGAAAGGAAGTGGAAGGAGAGAAAAAAAGGCTTTCCAGTTTGTATCCGGAATTGTCAGGTAGCATTTATAGGAGTTGGTACAGAGCCATTTGAGTGCAGCGAATCTGGCCGAATTTTGATGTTCAGATTTGTTCCTCCCTGTCTTCCCTGTTCAGTTCTCGTTTGGCACGTCCACGTCCTTCCCTGTCCTTCCTTTGATTCTAATTGACACCCCTGACAGGTCCTGATAGGTCCTGATACAGATACTAGAAGGTACAGGAAGGGTAGGGAAACACAAGCATTGCGCCGTCGGAATTTGTATGGTTGTTGTATCCCCCCGTAGGACAACCAATGCAGGGAGGGAGCGAGCTGAGCGGCGAGTCCTCCCTCAGGAAAAGCGGATAAAAGATCAAGAACATTCAATGGTTCGAGCTCCCCGAGGCTTGAGTTTGAGCTGTATCAAGCAAGAGCGCGACCCAGCGACAGCAGTGGTTCAATCTGGTTGAATATCAATGCTGAATGGTTAATCAGAAAGACTGATATGTGATTGAAGCCAACAGAAGGGATATTTGCAGTCGAAATGGATGATCTGTAATAAAGCACTGGTATGTATCGGTTACGCCAAGAGTATAGTTGACAGACACATGTAGTATGTACAGAAGGCGTACATGGATAAATATGTTTTCTTAAGTGGTGGATATTCCAGTGCATTGAAACCAATGTAGCATAGACGAGTCAAGTAAGAACAAACTGAACAAGAAACGTAAAGCCGCATCTACATGTTCAATCATGTGGCTGCTTGCTAACATACATGCTATTCGTACCAATATCCAATTCCCCCCCTTTATACTTCTTCGTCTTTCCATTCTCCTCCTTTACATCAAGCGTAAACTTTGCCGTGTCTTTGTCCTTTGTAGCGCTTGTTGTTTTAAAATGGAAGTCTCCATCGTCGACTTGTGTAAACTTTGGAACCATTGCGCTGGTGATAGCTACTTTCATCAGGGATTCAGCCGCTCCGCTGTCTCCTTGGTCTACCACGAGCCCCGCAGGGTTGTAGATGACGCTTACACTTGTCACCTTCAGTGGATCGGAGCGCACTTGGAGACTGGGAGCCTGAAATGCAAATTAGTTATGATTAGTTGATGGCCATATGCCAGAAGGAGAATCTAGTGACCGACCTCACGAGGAACAGGGACCGCGTATGCGAAGGACACCAGTGCGATGGTGGTAAGGAAGGTAAGATTCAGACGCATGAGGGGCAGGGCTCGAATAAGGTCTACGGGCATTCGTTAGACAGTGAGGGGAAGGACGAAATCGAGGTGGTTTACGTTGATAGGTAACGAGGAAGGACTCGGACACCGCGGATACTGGGGCTTGACGACGAGGGGTTGGAGGAACTATGAAAGGAAAGACGGGTCATAAAGGAGCTCTCATGCGAGTAAGCTGTACATACGGGATTCACTCGAGTTGTGGCAGGGTTTAACGACGAGAAGTTCGGTGAATAAAGACACGAATTGATACCGGTCAACGACCCAGCGTTAGATGTAGAGCTTCGAAGATTGCTTTCTTTGACCAGCAAAGAAAAGGAGGCGGTGGGGAAGGTGAGGCGGGTGAAAAAAGGCCTTATGTTCTTTTATGCTTATCAGTCATTGTAACGATCAGTATTAGCCGTGTTCAAAGGCGGTTAGTGTATAGGGTTCGCTATCGACCGACGGATTCTGATGTCCTTCGGAGTCCAGGTCCTCCTGCATCTCCAGGCATCTCCCTGCGCCTTTCTAAGCCTCCCTTTATCCCTATCATTCACAAATCATTCACTTGATCCCGAACTATATAGTAGAAGATAGTAGAGCACAGGAAAGTACCGCGTAGCCTGGAAGAAAATTGGAATCCCTGTGATCAGACGTTCCGTTGGAATTTGTATCTCCATAGGAGAGTGGAGAGTAGGTGAAGAGAGGTGAAGAGCGATGGCCTGTGACGGCAAGCGATGGCTCGTGCCTACAAGTGCTGTAGGAATGGGTAGGCGGTTCAGCCGAAAGACGACCGGCATCTAAAAACCTACTATCGTTCAACGTTCAATCTCACCGCTCAGGCCATCTGTCTCTGAGTACTAGTGGTTAGCAGAATTCCCAGAGAGTTGCACAAATCTCCATTATTGCTTCGGCAAGGAATTGGATTCGCAAGTCGTATGAGCTTGAGCGTGCAACAAACGGCTCTCCGAAACATTCAGTCAGTTGGACTTGTGCCCCGTAATGGTGATTTGGAAGACCTTTTATATGTCCAGATCACCGCTATATAGACTTTCAATATATTTTTGTCCCTCCTTTAATCGCAACTTTACATCGATATCCGTACAACACATCTCCTCTTTTGCGTTCGGAAATATTTCTCCTCCGTCTATGTCCTCATCTTTGTCTTTGAGCAAATCTAAGTGTTGGGTCCCTTGGGATAGTTTTTGATACCCCAGCGTGACCAGTCAACACTGTGTCTGTTGGTTCCTGCGGGCCCAATCAGAGAATAAGAAGGAAGTAGGGTTGTAGAAAGAAATGTACCAAGTGAACCGCACAGCAGAATTGGAGGATGGCTTGCGAGCAGTGCTTTACCGATCGTCATCCAGGGTGAAAACATGATTAGATGCTGGGAGGAAGGATCGTATTTCCCAGGGAGTGTCTCATTGTATTCATAATAAATCTGATAAAAGGCGAGTCAAGTTATGCATTGTGAATAAGGGATGAAATAAAGAACACACCAAAACATCTCTAGCCTGGGCCTCCCCAATCAATCCATTAACATCACTGATCGCACACTGTTATTATAGTTGTAAGGAGACCCAGGTTCTCTTTTAACATCACTCTATTTCACAGAAAATGGGACTGACCTCGCGTGTTGTATAATCAGGTTTCTTAGGGTTCCTAGATAGAATAAACAGTATTATCAGCTTCTCAGAGGATTCCATCCACCAAGATAGAAATACAACTAAGCTCTCACAGATGAAGAGGTTTCTCAAAAACCGGGGAGATAAACATTGAATCCGTAACCTCCAGAATAAGCTTTCCATCTTTCACTCCACGTTCTTGACTAGCCTAGCAAGAATGTTGTTTTTGTCATCTAATCCGCCTAAAGTGCAACAACAGCTGGTGTTCACATACCGGGTCGTTGAAACCCATATATCCTATCAATTCACCTCGGTAGGGTGTATAAACATCAGTTTGAGGCTGTGGAATGGGGTTCGCGACGGTGGTGACAATGACTAGACTCGTAAGACTGAGTGCGGAAATTACGAGGGATCTGAGAGATAAAGACAGAAGCATTTTTGCTCCAAGGGGCGATCTTTTTCGGTGCAAGGAAAAATAAGAATGATAAAAGGAAGGGAACAAAGTATCAAGAGACCAGCTCTGGTGTGTGGAGGAAAGGAGGGGGAGAAAAGTGCAGGGCATCGAGAAAGTGAGCCTTTTATTATGATGTTGTTTCCGTTGGGTTCCGTTGTTATTTGCCGTACCCGGGAAGCCCACAGGGGTGCGTCAATTATTACTATTTTCGATATGGCATTTGCAACCACTAAGCCAGGTATTTAGGGCCATTAGCATTTGCCATAGCCATACACGGATTTTTGTGCGGAACATGCACGGATCACTTACCCAGCAAAGGTATAACTTCAATAAAGACTTCATTGTGAACGAAGCAAAAATTCGGAGTGTGTCTGGGACATGAGTTGTTAATTCCATGATCCCACGAGGTCACAGCCACATCCCGATTAGGTGTCTCCACCTCCGTATTGGAGGTGGCCTATTGCGGGCGGGCAATTCTTTCTGTCGTATTCTCTGGTGGGTGGCTAGCTATATTACAATGTACAGAGGTGACATGAATGACCTCAATCAGTCACAATGAAAGTCTTGAGGAAGTACACCGTGGATACTGAAATGAGGGGTGAAAAAATGACTACGAGGAAAGGGTTGGTCAGGGAGGCCGGGTACTGCAGCCAGATTTTTTTATGTGTTGTATAGTATGGGGGTTCGCTGTTAATGGTGTAAAATATTTCGGGGTGAAGAAGAAATGAAGGCAAGAGAGGACATAAGAGGGCTTATGAGAATACCTGACAATAGGGGATCAGAGGAAGCTTGTTGTCAATTTCACAGGTGCTGGAGAGGATAACTAGAGCCATGTATAGGGCATGTATAGAAAAAATGCAAAAATTCCTCAGCTTCAACTCAAGAAAGAATGAGGAGAGTGGGATTCGAACCCACGCCACAATGTGACCAGATAGCCTGCGCATCCAAATGCGCTGGTCATTCCTTAGTCTGGCGCCTTAGACCGCTCGGCCATCTCACCATTGAACCTGACTTGATATGATATCAGGTTCAGCACTTCTTCTCGTTGAATCCGAAATCCAGAAAACAAAATGTGGGCTCGTACATAGTATCTCCTTCCCCAACCAATCCAATGTAAATCCGCTTTTGCCCCTGAACGCGTTATCACGTCTTGAGTGGATTTTGAAAGGAGGAGGCGTGAATTCGGTGCAAGGGAATTGCAACATTTACAGTTAAGTATCTGGAGACGAGCGATGATCAATGATCAATGATGTCGGTGCAGTGCAAGCGACGGGAACTGGACTGATAAGGGATTATTCGGGGGTCCGGCGGGTTTGGCCCGGCATTCAGTGGTGGAAGGGTGGAATAGCATGAACAACCCGGTAATCTGAATGGGGTGAGTTGAGGTGCGGCGGGCAAGTGGGCGACATGATAGTTGAACGTGTTCAGCGCTCAACGCTCAGCAGCCATTGATTTGTGTCCTTCAGATTCTGGATTGAAACGGTAACGCGGATTTCGTGGGAAGGTTGCTATCCATCTTGTTTATCGATAGACGGAGAATGAGAGAAGCAGAGAAGCACCACCGTATTACACGGGATGGAGATGGAGCTACGCGTAATCTCGCTGTTGTAACATCGAGGATAGACTGAATCACCCCTGTCGAGGAATAGATACCCGATTAGCTTGAATTCATCCATTCATTTGACTTGTTGATGGTAGTGCGGATCCAGTGAGAAGCAATGGTGGAAATGCGAATTCGACGGAGGAAAAAGAGGAGGGTGGTCATTGGTGCCGGTTAGGGATCGAGAGGGCGGCGGTCTTCTTGATGAACCTGGTTATTTCTGGGGCTCTGTACGCGTTTCTTCAATGAGAAATGGCATTTCATTTATAGGTCTTGCACGAAACGCACCCAGTGTTAGCGAGCCAGTGTCGACGACCTACAGCGTCTAAATCTCCATTTCCTTTCCATAATGGAACACTGTTCCGAGGCTGATGAGAATGTCGCCATTGACATGGACAAGGGAGAAAATAAACAGCAGGGCGCTTACTCTGGAAAATCATTTAGTGCTTCATATCTTCGTTTCAACCAGCAGTCATCACCTGAGCTGCTCATGCGCCTCTGCTCCAATTTCCGCTCCAAAGCTTTCAAATATGCTATTAGGCCCTTCTTATCAATCAAATATGCATTTTACATCCCCGACCTCTTCGTTTGGACCCAGCCTCGTTCTCATGATCATGATCACCCCAGACTCTGTCTATGTACAACCTCTGCTCAAATTTGTGCTTACTGATTTACTTATGGCAATGCTCTACACCGGAAGTTTTTGTTTCAACTGAGGGCTGAGGCACATCTTGTTTTACACACTTGTCGTCAGGACTGGAAGTCTGCATTGTAGATATCAAATGAATAGATCAACCTTAGTATTAATACTGCATTTTAGTTGCATTTATCATTCAAGGCATATATCAAACTACAGGAATTTATGAGTGTGAGCAAGGTATTTGAAAGATTCAACTATGCCATATAGACAAGCCACAATGGTTTGAGAATGAAAACTGAAACGGAAGAATTTCTTAGGAGTTTTGTCTCCAAGAAGCCAAACAAGTGCAATAGCATAGACTGAAGCAAGGAAGATGTATGGATTTTGTAGAAAAGAAATCATGGTGGCAATGTGAATTACTGTGAGTAAAATTCGAGTCTTGTACACAGACTTGAGAAGCACTGGGATGGTGGGGATCTGGTTTTCCCAGTCCTCTTGAAAATCCCGGATGTCAGCCATTACCTGTAAATATAAGTAACAATGGCTTGGAATGTAGATAACAGCGCGACATACTGCATGGCAGGTCCGATTGGCTGTAGACCACATCAGGATTTGTGTGGAGGTAAACATATTGTCCTGCACATTAGGTGGCATTGTTGAAGAGGCAAGTATACTATGAACAACTGCAAATGTACCGCATCTACGTTGAATAAGGTCAGCCTTGAGGCAACTTGAATTGATTTTTGCAGATCCACAAGAAATCTTACCCTCGGATAATCCCGATGAATAAAGCCTTCATACCCGGAATCCGCTTGATAACAAATGCACCCTCAGGCTTTTGTTGATCTTTCTCAGTTCGAAATTCATTCTGAGAGGAATGACCTGGAATCCTTATGGACAGAGGTGTATTCCAAAGAAGGGCTGGAGCAATGAAGATACCAGTAATCATCCATGTTGCAGGGGGCGAATGAGACAGTGCCACACACAAAAGGGTAGTGCTTAGGAGCAGAAGAATGCGAGCATGGTAGAAGACCTGTAAGACTCTTGTGCTAGCATTATTCAGAGCATCCACAAGGGAAGGTGCCTGGTCCTTGTAGTGGTCAAGTCCAATGGTAAGTATATCAGATGAGACACATATAGCAACCTGTGGAATTACTAGGTGTATATGCATTGTGCGAGACTTGAATAGAAGGGTAGTAATTGTGCTCACAGGTCTCCAATCAAAAGTGCTATATACTGCTTGTGATATGAAGATGGACAGCGCAAGAGAGCCAGCAGATAGAATAATGGGATGAACTAAGAGCTCATCCTTGAGTTTGGATGCAAGCAAGGCAGTTTCACAATCATAAGCCATTGAGCTGTTCAGACTTTAGCAACCGTTGAACTCAGCCAGCAAACCAGATATTTATAATTATAGCTACTTGAGTGATTCTGACACTAACAGTGCGAGTGGAAACCTAGTGATCATTTTCCTTCAAGTTGTGCCAACACCATCTTTGATTACTCCCAGAACTGCCCATCAACATTAGAAGTTGACCGTTGCAGAGAATCAGTGACGGGTCTATCCTGGAATTTGAGTGTGGAATTGGTATGTAATACTATAATCAAAACGAAGGTGATCTCGATGGTCAAAACCTGCAGCTTCATACTCTGGCATCGCGATTAGAAGAAACTGCCAATGGCGGGAGAACCCTGATATGTTTCTCTACTGCTTGTGAAGAATCGAGTCCCGAGGATAATTTTATTGTCTGAGTTGAGTGAGCGTGTGAATTCAGCTTCCACACTTGACACAATGTATAGATTCTACACTTTCACAGTTTTGTTCTGCACATGCGAGTGCACTCCGAGGTTCGAAAATAGTTGCGCTGCACCTTATTCATTAAATTGTTTTTCCCATCAGCTCCGGGTCTTCCGATACAATCTTTGATTGTAATTTGCCGAGTTGAAAGCTTGACTCGTTACTTTTTCCTTCTTTGCTACTGGTACATGGGACTGACTACGTAGACAAAATATTGGCATCACAAACTATGATCATGACAGATGGTTAACCTTACAGCTGTCAGTCAATTCGTAGCATACCCTTCAGCAAATAGATGCCCATGGCTCCTCCGGATCGGTTCGAAGCCTCTGCTTGTGGAGTCTTGTCATTGGATTTTTGTTGACTCGTGAACACCATTACCAAGTTGCGCTTTTTGAAACAATATGCTACAATCGTGGTAACAGCTGTAAGATTCTTTGGGTTGATGAAGTCTCTTCATAAACATGTGAAGCAATTCCACATTAGCTTACAATGTACAGGTCTTCATCATCAGTGGCCGACATTCTTGTTCAGGTTTCGGAAGTAAGCACACCATTCCCTGGGCAAATAATGCTTCATGACATGCAAGCAGGAATACGGAACTCAGATTTCGACGGTTGAAACTGTTAGAATTGGTGAAATTCCTCGGCATGCTGCATTTGGTCTCGGTTAACCAGATGGATAGTGTAGTCAATATCATATGTATCACTATTTATCAGCCGACTGATGGAATCACACAGGAGAATCTCAACTAGGGATCATATCATGATCATTGTCAAGCGTCTGTTGCATGATAGATACAAGAACCATGATTCAACTAACGAGTACAAATTTGGCATGGTCCGCGGATATGTAGATGGAATTCGGAACTGCATGGAATATGTATAAGTAAAATCTTCGCAGATGAGATTGTATTGGCAAGATACTTAGCTCCCCCCGCCACCATGTCCGACGAGTCCTCATCAGATTCCCCAATCCCTTCGAGCTCTATTCTTCTTGAAGAATGGTTGAATGGTAAGTCCGGTTTGAAAGCTGGGGAATTTATTTGTGTGTTGATCCGAAGAATTTTATGTTCTGTACAGGATTTTATCTATTGCTGGTTTGTGTCACGCTCTGGGCACTAGGTGAGTATGACATTCGCTTCTAGTATGCTGTATTTGAACGGATTCACTATCCGCTATGAGGAAAAAACAAGCACTACAAAAGATCCCTTCGATATGCCCTCCCGACCGTTGTCATTCTTCAATATATTTTCTCGACCATGCATTCGGTGACACACTGGGTATATCTAAGCACCGCAGTTGATCTTGGTGAAGCACAGAACGGAGATGAAGCTGTTTCAAATATACTTCTGGAGAGTCTGACTCATGTGAAGCCCTGGCAGGTTGGTGTAAGAGGTGTATCGTTACTTGCAAATGGATTCCTTGCAGATGGTTTGATTGTGGGTATTGCAATATTTCTTCTAGCAAGATGCTTGGTTGCTAATCACGTTTGTATGGTAGCTTTGGAGAGCTTGGGTAGTTTGGGGTCAGAGATGGATTATGATTGTTGTACCAATGATATGCTCTTTGGGTGCCGTTGGTAGGTTATTCTGCCTTTATTTGGATTGTTTCACACATGAAGGCTATCCTAGCTTTGTCCATCGCTGCCATACCAAGTGCTACATCAGCAGACAATACCCTCTCCAATATTGAGTCAAATACCTTCATCATCCTGAATACAGCAGCAGGAGGTCTATCCATTGTCACAAGTATCACTGGGACATCGTTGATCATCATAAAGATAATAGGAGCACAGAGACTGACTGCAGGAGTATTCCCTAACAGGAGAAACCGGTACAACGGGGCAATTGAGATAATTGCTGAATCTGCCGTGTTATATTCAATTACACTCTTGTCATTGATTGTGTGTGTTGCTACAAAAGACACAAATACTTTCTATGCACTCAATATTCATGCTCAAGTTGCGGTGAGCTGTGCTTTCCTCTTTGAGTTTCATCACAACAAAATTCTGAAGCCTCTGTTTTCAAGGGTATAGCTCCTCTTCTCATTATCTTACGCGCCGCAGCAGGATATTCTAGACCTGACTCAGTATGGAGTAGTAGCGCAGGTATCCATACTGGAGTGGAGAGTGACAGGGTCGCTTCAGGTATCAGATTCAGGATACCTGAGAGCCATGTCACGTTGGACTTCGAAGGAGAGCAAGGCCAAGTGTCTGGGCAAACTGGAACGGGAGAAGCTTCGATAGAACTGATACAGGCTGAGAACAAACAGCATCATGGTACTGCACTGTAGAGGACTATTCTTTACATAACCTGTAGTACACAACTCACAAGCAATATTCACCTTTGTACTTTATGTTGCTTAGCAATTAGTTCTGTTACGAGGCTGTAGTTTACGGAAGACTCGTCCTTATGTAGGTCGCGTCTATTTTGCTTTGCTTACTTGGAAGGAGTTTCTCCATATATGGTACTCAGTCACATTCTGTTGGAATACATTCATTTAAATGTGACCGGCACGGGATATCACGGGACTGTCACCCTCTGTCACGATTACTTTTTCTCGTCTCATTCGGTTACTCCCTGTTACTCCATACAGTCATTCCCACGTCCTTTTAACATCCTACCTGTTGAGCAGGCAAGGGGTGCATAGTGGTGACACTCTCTAGCACCATACCTGGGTAGTATAGCTTATAGTCTCAGTGAGGCAATAAAGATGAGAGAGAAGCGAGTTGGATTCCAGTACAGGACATAGCTACTTATATACATAAATGCATGACAGTATTACATCAGGAAGTACTGAGGAATCCGCATATGGTATATGATGTCAGTGTACACTAAGCATAGACTAGGATAACACATGACCGTATTAGTGATGTGTGAACAGCATAGCCGCGTTCAACACTACCTCCTTTAAACAGTGGCTTCGGAATGAGCCAAAACCATAGAATCTACCCTCGGACTTGTGGTTATTCTATGTATACGAGGCCCACCTTGAATATCCGATGCCTATATAGATAGATAATTACAAGGGTCTGTCAAAATTTGCTAACTTACAGCAAAACGGACCATCAGTCAATTATAAAGAAGAATCCTACAACATGGAATAAGCAGTAAGGTCATGAAATTTGCATCAGTAGTAACATGTAGGCTATGTGTACCTGACACAACAAAGGAGTACAGGATGTAATGTGCATGTAACTATGCTCTCTTGATGACGAAAACAGAGAATTTCCTGTATTTACATGTCACAATCACGCCCTCCTAAAGGAGTAATCCAATTAAAAAAGACCTCAAGCACATGATCTTATAAATGGAATCACGGCCAATGTGACGACTGTTCAAAGGAACACAAATGCACTGATAAGAGCATTTTGAACTGATAGCTTTCATCACACACAATACTCTTCTAAATCAATATATATAAAACATTCAGAATGTTCATTGAGCTATGTATCCACTTTCAGTCAGCTCAGATTCCCTGTTAAACCAACAACCATCGATTCCGAAGTGTAACTAGATTTCACTGTTCAAAGGACGTGGGAATGACTGTAGATAGTTCAAGTAAATTTACTTTTATTCTGCTTTTCTCAAAAAATCAATGTCGGCGCCTGAAAGGCGCCCCCGTTTTTCAATTCCATAATATTCAATTAATATTTAATAACCCACAAGGAAGGAGCCGAGTTTTTGCCATGCACGGTGGTGCAGTGGCCTACAATCGCATGTTATGAAGCTCAAAATTCAGTCTAATAATACCATTACTTCAGATACAGCACTCGTTCCTTGACTATCGAGGAAGAGTAATGGTTAGACAGGTTGAAAAGAGGAGTGAAAGGACAATGAACAAGCTGGGGGTAGTCTCACATCTATGAGATGACGGAGAAAATCAATTCAAGAAATGGCCCTGGATCAAAGGTTGAAGTCATGATTACAATAATGAAAACTGGCACTGACACTAGGAGTACCATTTGTTGACATGCATCCCAGATGAATTGACCTCTACACACACACATGGCAGTGCACATTGAAAACATGTGTACACCACCTGACCACACATATTGGTATATATCTAACCCATTTCCGTACTATAGTCCAGTCACATCCCATATTGACAGAAGTTGAAATGTCTCAAGCAATTTCGGACCAGCATGAAGACCAGAGGAATAACAGCTGCAACTTCTCATCTGTTGAGCAGCAGCAAGTTCCTGGGGATGCTAGATATACCCATATTAAGCTTGGAGATTCCATATCCTATCCTCCTACAAGCAGCATGAAGCAAGGTCATACATATCTGCCAGCATTCATGGATGAAACTACAAAATACAACTCCGCTTCATCAGTGATTGGCATGATTCCTACTGATTGCTCTCCATACCCAGGGATATTCATCATATATTTGCAATGTATTTAGAAATCCCACATTGGGGAGGAAGGAGATTATGAGATTATGAGGATAAATATGTCCTAATACCTCAACTATGGATGGAATGGCCATACAAGATACCATTGTTGTTCCTACTAACAAAATATGGAATGCATGTCTTTGAGCTTTTGATATGGCTGTTCCGCTGGGGTGTAGCCAAGAGCTTAAGTGATAGTGAGCATTTCAAGGAGCAAGGCTACCCATCATGATCAAAAGCCTCACTGAAGGATGCTGAACTTGAGCATTTGGATGCAGGTGACAGGATGCATTTAGTCTCAGCAGATATTCTTGCTCGGCTTGTTTCATTGGAATCCAATTGATCTATCCAACATGTTGTTTCCCATACCATTGCTGGGATGTTGTAACCCAATAATGGAGATATTCATGAAACCATTGACATTGCTACACTCACAACCTATCAATTTGGAATTGCTCGGAATTGATGGGCACTGGAAAACAGCATCACTATTGAAAGCATTATCAAAGGAGTCTGTTGAAATGACAGTGGTCCTAGTAGAATGATGTCAATATCAATGCACAGGAAGGAACATTTGGGAATGGACTGCAGGCTGCAGCCTCAGGGGACAATCTGAATGTAGTCAAGTTTCTTGTAGAGAATAGAGCTAATCAACGGGATGACCTGGAACGCCAAAGAAGTAGCATCTTAGGCAAGCCATCAAATTTCATACACACTCTATCAAGGGTGTCCACTATATGTATGAAATTCTAACCCACGGCACAATATGACCAGATATCCTTCCCAACATAGATTGCGTAGTGGCCGTTGATGGGGTGGGAGGATTTACAGCAGCGGCAGTTGTGAGCACATTCTCTCATCTCTCTAATGGTCCCAGGGACAATGATCCAAGTACCACACGATCCTGTCAAGCCCATGCCTCGGGCCTCCACTTCGCCGCTCGGTATCCCGAAGATCTACCTTTTATTGTAATCTCTCCTTATTGTTCTTTCTTGCTACACATACCCATTCACTCTAGTCCTTCCTTATTGTCTTTTACTTTACCCTGCAGGACTACACGTATAACTCCTAGTAGTTAGTCTGGCGCTCCGCCCCGCTGCGCCGCTCCGTAGATATAAATACTGCTTGTACGCTACTGTAGTTCCTCAGTTTAATTATCAACTTAGATCTCCCTTTCCGACTTAGATTCCCTCTTTAACTCTGTGCTCCTCTAAGTCTTCAGGCTCACTGCCTTGAAGTACTCTCTACTCTACCTTAGGACTTATACGTTCTCTGGTTCGCTCCTCGTCACCGGCGATACCGCCGCTCCGACTTGGCTGCTACTTCGCTCCTCTCTTCTATACTCTCAACCTCCGGGGACTTACGGCGTACGGCGGTGTTGTTAATAACTTCACTACTGTCCCATTTGTATTCCGCACTTAGACACTGTGTGACCTCTGGCACGGTTACCCGGTGTGCATGATCTTAACAGTATAATTAAACTCAATCCGTAACGTCGTACTGACATATCATTTTTTATGCCTCCGAAAACTCGAGCTCAATCTAGAGCTAACTCCGAAGAAAACACTTTCTTCACCACAGCCCAATCTTTCGCCCCTTTCTCCGAATCCATATCAGCCATCGGTCAACCACGTCGCCGTAATCGCGGTTTCGGTCCAGCTACAGTTCCAACTACGTCTACACTTCCTGAAGCAATGGAAGAAGATCAGCAATTTGAGTACAGCACTTTGTTTACCGGTGACGGACAACCTGTCCAAGTCTTGACCCCTCGCCGTGGACAACCCCCCGTGGTCGCTCCGGTTCGGGGCCGGTCTACTACTCGAATTGATTCTCCAATTCTCCAAGCCATCGCTCGCCGTTCGGGTAAACAACCCCAACGAAGAGCAGCTTCTGAATCTCCTCGTGACCCACCTCCACACTTCGATTTGGATACTGGTGATCACGATGATCAAGACCCTCCTGTCGACCCCGATGACCCGGGCGCCGACAACAATCATGACGATCTGGATGACGATGCCGGCGGTTTACCGCGTGGTGAGCCTGGTGACCCCAGTGGACCTGGCGGTCCCGGCGGTCCCGGCGGTCCCGGCGGGCCTGGTGGTCCTGGTGGACCTGGGTCCTCCAACTCTCCTGACATCCCCAACGAGCAACGTGCTATGTTGGATCTCCTCTCGGGGTTTAAGGTTTCTATGGAAACCCTCGGCTCCGTTCTCGCCGCACTCGGCCGTCCCTCTGACAGCTCTGAATCTAAGAGCAAGGTCAAGGAGCCCGAGGTATTCGACGGTTCGGACCCCCGAAAACTCAAGACGTTCTTCGTCAATCTCGCCCTGGTCTTTAATGACCGTCCCAAGTACTTCACCGACCAACGGAAGGTGAACTACACCCTTTCCTATCTCAGTGGGTCAGCCAAAGAATGGTTTGTCCCTGATATCCTCGACCCGGACCTCGACTCGCTGCCGGCCTGGACGTCGTCCTTCACGGCCCTTGTAAAGGAGCTACAGGACAATTTCCGCGTTTACGACGCCCAAGGCGAGGCCGAGGACGCCCTTGGTAACCTTAAGATGAAGGAAACCGAGAACATCCGGAAATACAATATCCGGTTCAACACCCTGGCTGCTAGCACCAACTGGGATTCCGCCGCCCTGAAATGGGCTTATGGACGAGGCCTGGCTGAACGCATCAAGGACGAAATGGCGCGGTTGCCCGAGCCGGCGACGCTCGCCGCTTATCGTCTGGAGGTTCTTCACATTGACAACCGTTATTGGAAGCGCGAAGAAACCAAGAAGCGTGAGGCTGGTAAGCCTTTTATTGCTCGGAACCCGAAGAAGGGTTCCTCGGACTTCAAGACTGGTTCTACTAACCAGCAAAACAATTCTCAGCCTTCGGGCTCTTCGGCGCCGTTCACGCCGAAACCCAAACCCTTCTCTGGTGGTAAACCTAACAACAATGGTAAGCCCCAGAACTCTTCGAATTCCGGCCAATCCGGCGGTCAGCGCCCCGCGTTCAACCATCTAGGAGCAGATGGTAAGGTACTCCCCTCCGAACGGGAAAGAAGGATGAAGAACAACCTTTGTCTCTTCTGCGGTGGTAAGCATCAGATTGCTGACTGCAACAAGCGAAAGGCCCGAGAGTTGAAGGGCCGCGCTGCCGAGGTTGAAGAAACCCCCGAAGCAACCATTGAGGTTGTTGAAGAGGATTCGGAAAACTAGTCCGCAGCTCTTGTTCCCCGGTACGAAACGGGAGCTGCGTTGATCAGGTTCGTACCTCACCTGGGGAGTTATATCTCAACGCGTCCGCTCTTTCTTCTATTGAACGATCTCTTGTAATATCTTTGTCTACTGAATTTTCGTTATCCGATTCGGCCGCGCCGGCCGAACCCATCTCTGCTCTTCTTAAATTTCCTACTCTTGTTGATTCTGGTTCTACTGACTCTTTCATTGATACTCGTTACGTTTCTCAGAACTCTATTCCTACGACCAAAATTTCTCCTGTTAATCTTCGTCTTTTTGATGGTTCATTATCTTCTAAACCCATTACCGATATGGCGAATATCGCCGTTCGGTTTCCTTCCGGCGAGCTGCTTCTATTACCCTTTTATGTTACTCATTTAGATTCATCCTGTAAAGCAGTATTAGGTTACAGTTTCTTATCCCGCTACAATCCGTTGATTGACTGGGCATCTTGAAACATTGCGTTCCGTAACACTTCACATCTTGATTCTCCACAGACGTCTGTGCCTTCTGCCATCAACACTGTTGTTGCAAAGGTCGCTGTTCCGCTACCGGAACTTTCGCCGTCGGTTTTACCGACAATTCTGGAGACCCCTTCTGGGGACTCACCTTGCTCTCGCTCTCGCTCCCGCTCTCGGACTTCACGGGCCAAGCCCCTTTCGTCCAAATTTCCCTTTGAACCCATCTATTCTTACCCTACGGTCTCTCAATTCGCTGCTCAGCTGGAAACTCCCGAGGTCGACATTGCACTTGTCAGTGCTGCAGTCTTCAATAGGGCTTGCAAGGACGCCGGTATGGAACCTATACTTCTTCGTGCTATCCACTCAGAGGTCGCGGCCCGTGCCGCCGACCGCTCTTCCACCGCTCCTACTGTCCCTCCACTTCCTCTTTCTATCCCAGCAGAGTATGCTGAGTTTGCAGACGTCTTCGATGAGATTGCTGCAGATTCTCTTCCTGAACACAGACCTTACGACTTGAAGATTGACTTGGAAGAAGGCGCTTCGCCGCCTCTCGGCCGTATTTACCCTTTGTCTGAAAAGGAGTTAGTCGCCCTTAAAGACTTTATTGACAAACAGCTGGCTACTGGTGCCATCACCCCATCATCCTCTCCTCACGGCGCTCCGGTCCTTTTCGTCCCGAAGAAAGACGGCAAACTTCGCCTTTGCGTCGATTTCCGTGGACTCAATTGTATCACCAAAAAGGATCGTTACCCACTCCCACTCATTTCAGATCTTCTCGACGCTCCGAAAAGAGCTAAAATATATACCAAACTGGATCTCGCTCACGCTTATCATCTAGTCAGAATCGCTGAAGGTGATGAATGGAAGACCACCTTTCGGACCCGCTATGGCTCCTACGAATGGAAGGTTATGCCGTTCGGCCTTACGAACGCCCCTGCGGCGTTCCAGCGGTTTGTTAATGACATCTTCTCTGACATGCTCGATGTTTGTGTCATCGTCTATCTGGACGATATTCTGATCTACTCTGATACGCCAGAAGAACACCAAGAACACGTGAAGGAGGTTCTTCGGCGGCTTCGCCATCATCGGCTTTACGCCAATCCCGAGAAGTGCGAGTTCAATATGGATACTGTTGAGTATTTGGGTTATATTCTTTCTCCCGACGGATTAACTATGTCCAAGGAGAAAGTTCAGACAGTTCTAGAGTGGCCGGTCCCGAGGAAGGTTAAGGACATTCAGTCCTTCCTGGGTTTTGCAAATTTCTATCGTCGTTTCATTTATAATTATAGCGATATCGTTGTGCCGATGACTCGGCTTACCCGAAAAGGCGCTCCCTGGATCTGGGACAGCAGCTGTCAAGAAGCCTTCGAGAATCTCAAAATCGCTTTCACTTCTGCGCCGATACTGGCCCATTGGGAGCCGAATCGCCCACTTATCGTGGAGACCGACGCTTCCGACTACGCCATTGCGGCGATTCTTTCCATCCAATATGCTGACGGTGAAATTCATCCTTTAGCCTTCCTTTCGAGAACGCTTCACGCGGCTGAACTCAATTACAATACTCACGACAAAGAGCTACTGGCCATCTTCGAGGCCTTTAAAGCTTGGCGTCATTATCTGGAAGGCTCGGGCGATCCGGTGGACGTCGTCACCGATCACAAAAATCTTGAGTATTTTTCTACTACCAAGGTTCTCACCCGCCGACAGGTCCGATGGTCAGAATTTTTACATCAATTTAATATGGTCATTCGCTTCCGGCCGGGAAAACTCGGCGAGAAACCCGACTCGATAACTAGACGCTGGGACGTCTACCCTAAAGAGGGGGATATCGGCTACGCCCAAGTGAACCCTCATAACTTCCGTCCTATCTTTACTAATGAACAACTCACTGCGTCTCTTCGAGCTACCTTCCTGGAAGGCCCGGTTTTACGAGCCTCGATTATCATGGATATCGAAGCCCTACACCAAGCCATCATCCTCGCCCTTCCCGCCGACCCGAGCTCCGTTGTTGGTTTGGAACTTGCCAAAGATCCTTCCAATGAACGTTGGAGCTTAGGTAGTGACAAGTTACTACGCCTTGACGACCGTATTTATGTTCCTAATCACGGCGACCTTCGCCTTCAAGTCCTCCGCTATTTTCATGATCATCCACTATCCGGCCATTTCGGCCAGAACCGCACTCTAGAAGCTGTACGTCGTCAATACACCTGGCCCAAGGTCAGAGACTTTGTACGTGACTATGTTACCTCTTGCACTGTTTGTGGGCGCAACAAACCTCGCCGTCATCGGCCTTACGGGTTGTTGAAGCCTCTGCCGGTTCCGGTCCGACCATGGGATTCCATCTCCATGGACTTCATTGAGCAACTACCAATGTCGAATGGCTTTACCGCTATCCTCGTCGTTGTGGATCGATCTTCCAAACAAGCTATATTCATTCCAACTTACGACACCATTACTTCCGAACAATTAGCTGAGCTTTTTGTTATTCACGTCTTCTCTAAACATGGTGTCCCTAATCATGTCACTTCTGATCGTGGTTCTGAATTTGTTTCGGCGTTTTTCCGGGCTCTCGGTAAAGCGCTCTCCATGGAACTTCATTATACCTCTGGATATCATCCGGAAGCCGATGGGCAGACCGAGCGTGTCAATCAGACTCTCGAGCAGTACATCAGGATCTATTGTTCCTACCAACAAGATGACTGGTCGCCGTTACTTCCGATCGCCGAATTCGCCTACAACAACGCTCCCAATGCTTCCACAGGTATCACTCCATTTTTCGCTAACAAAGGATACCATCCAAATATCACCGTTCGGCCCGAGGTCGACATGAAGTCTGATCTAGCTAGAGACTTCGTCGTCAACCTCGATGAACTCCACGCTTTCCTTCGAGAGGAAATCCTTCTAGCTCAGTCTCGTTACAAGGAACAAGCTGACAGGAAAAGAATCTCGCACCCGGAGTTCCCGATCGGCTCCGAAGTCTTTGTTCTTGCTAAGCACATTCGTTCTACTCGTCCTACTGAAAAATTCTCAGAAAAATATCTTGGTCCCTTCAAGGTTGTCAGTCGACCTGGCACTTTGTCTTATGAACTCAAGCTCCCGGACTACCTTCGCCGAATTCACCCGGTTTTCCATGTCTCACAGCTGGAGCCGGTTACGCCGAATCCTTTCCCGAATCGAACTCAATCTCCTCCACCTCCAATCGAAGTTGATGGTGAAGAGGAATACAACGTGGCCGAAATCCTTGACTCCAAGTTGGACAGAAGGTATAAACGTTGTCCTCTACGTTATTACATTCGGTGGGCCGGTTACGAAGGTACGACGATGAGTTCTCTTGGGTTGCTGCTGATGAATTACACGCTGACGAACTGGTACCGGCATTCCACGCCCGATACCCTCACAAGCCTGGACCTTGATCACAAAAAATCATTTTATTCCTTCCCCCGTTTTCGCCTTGCTCCGCCGAAGTTTACTTCGTGTGTTTAGAGGGTAAACACGATGATAGCAAATTGAGTGTTTACCTCTTCTTCTTAAAATTGCTTACTTTGTTTCTTAGTTACTATTTTACTTATTCTTCAATCACACTTACGCTACTTATACTTCCAGACTAATTACTTCTTACGCCGCCTGCGGCCCATTCGCTCTCCGATTTCAAAAGTTGCGTTGAACATTTTTATATATAAAGTCCAAAAAAAAAAAAAAAAAAAAAAAAAAAATATTACAAAGAGGCAGGACGGCAAGAAGATTACAAGAAGACTACAAGAATACAAGAAGATGGCCGGAGGGCCGATGTCCGAGGTCCGATGTCCGTATTGCTACTAGTCTACTACCTCCTTCTCCTTCCCTTTCTCAGAGACCACCGCTTTCGCCGCCGTCGGCTCCGGTGCCTCTCCTCTTCCTTCTTCCTCTACTTCCCCTTCTCCATCTTCCTCCATCTCTTGTTCTACCTCCTGTTCCTTTCCTCCCTCTTCTTCTTCGTCACTGTCCTCCACTACCCTCCGCCGCTTCAGCGGTCGCCGCCGCTCGGTATTCTGCCTTGACGGTCCCGCCGTCGTCGATTCCCCTCCTAGACCCATCATTGCCATCCTAGTCTCCATGGCTATTAGGCGGGCATGATCGTCTTCTTGCCTCCTTAATAACTGGCGGAGGTACTGGTGGGTTTGGAGTCCGCTTCCCGCAAGGCCCGGAGGTCGGCCAGACTCTGAGCCATCTGGCTCTCCATCACCGCGATGCGCTCGCCGCTCGGGTTAGACCCTCCCTCTCGCTTGACGGTGAATGGCCGGTTGGAGTACGAACACCTTACCTTGGCGTCGTGGCAGGGTTTACAAATTATCGAACTCCTCTTGCCAGCCTGCATCTGGCAAGGGATTTTCTTGCTCCTGCATCGTACGCAGGGCGCTCTCTCGTCTTCTTCGTCATCGTCGTCGTCGCCGTCGCCGCCGTCATCGGGATCCTCATCCACGGGCTAGAACTCAGAAAGTTAGTATAAGAAGAAATAACCAGGTCATTGTTACTCACCTGAACCCTGGACCTTCCTTTTCCTTTCCCCTTCTCCCTCCGGATCTCCACGACGGGCCTCCGAGGAGACGCCGAGGTTTCTTCCGGCGAAGAACCACGACGACTACGGGCAGTAGCTGCCTCTGCCATCCGTCTTCTTCTCTCCTCCTTCGCGGCGGCCTGCGCCCGCTCCTCCTCCGCGACCTTCCTGGCCGCCTCTTCTTCGGCCCTTTGTTTAGCAGCAGCGCCGCAGCCGCCGCTGCCTTCCTTTCCTTCACTCGTCGAACCTTCTCCTCCGCCTTCCTGATGATCTCCTCTTCTTCCTCATCCAAATCTTCGCCCTCAAAGGAGGCGGGTTGTGTGGGTGTTGGTGGAATTGGGCGGCGGGAACCCGAAGGGCCGGTGGAAGGGTTAACGGTGGTGGTTTGAGTTTGGCTAGCGTCATTTTGGGGTACTTAGAAGTTTTGGGGACTTGGATCTTATCGGCAAAACCTGGCCCTTTTTATAGGGACAAAACGGCGCACGGACCAGCGAAAATTTTTCGTCGAATTGTACTCGGTCTACGGTGCACCGAAAATTTTCTTGGACGACTAACAACGGCTTTTGAAAATTTTTCTGCTGACTGATGGGCCAAATTCCCGATGCTGACGGCCTTTAAAATTCCTCCTTGGTGACAAATCAACTCCCGGTATTAATGGCTTTCGAGGGCTCAAGCCTAAGAGGGGGATACTGTCAAGCCCATGCCTCGGGCCTCCACTTCGCCGCTCGGTATCCCGAAGATCTACCTTTTATTGTAATCTCTCCTTATTGTTCTTTCTCGCTACACATACCCATTCACTCTAGTCCTTCCTTATTGTCTTTTACTTTACCCTGCAGGACTACACGTATAACTCCTAGTAGTTAGTCTGGCGCTCCGCCCCGCTGCGCCGCTCCGTAGATATAAATACTGCTTGTACGCTACTGTAGTTCCTCAGTTTAATTATCAACTTAGATCTCCCTTTCCGACTTAGATTCCCTCTTTAACTCTGTGCTCCTCTAAGTCTTCAGGCTCACTGCCTTGAAGTACTCTCTACTCTACCTTAGGACTTATACGTTCTCTGGTTCGCTCCTCGTCACCGGCGATACCGCCGCTCCGACTTGGCTGCTACTTCGCTCCTCTCTTCTATACTCTCAACCTCCGGGGACTTACGGCGTACGGCGGTGTTGTTAATAACTTCACTACTGCCCCATTCGTATTCCGCACTTAGACACTGTGTGACCTCTGGCACGGTTACCCGGTGTGCATGATCTTAACAGATCCCCAGAACCAGCAGTGAACTCTTGGACTGAGCCGTGTAATCAGCTTTCTTTCCTTTTCCATTTAATTGCACTAATCGTTGGGTTATTCCTCAGTCTGGCGCATTAAAGGTTGGATGAGTTGAAGTCCTGCCATTTATTACGACCCACAATCTCTCCGGGATTCGGTGACATGCCTAAATTTTGGCCAGACGTCTATGCTGTGAATTGTGACATTTTCACGTATAGATTTGTATCAAGAGGACTGTAATTGAGACCCAGATTGACAGTCAAAGTCAATACTGAATCAGTCTAATAAGTTGAAGGGACCATATACCCATACTACCACAAGTTGGTTAGTTTACCCATCCCCGATACTACCTACGGATAGCAGTCTACCTGTTTGTCAAGCAGGATTATACCAGACTCGGACTACATCCGAAGGATGACCATTCACGTATGACATACTAAGGGTATTCTTATTGGACCTTACACTGGCAGGAGTTTGGAAGAACTTACTCAAGTGACCATGAACCGAGGATTGACTCGAAATGACTTTCTAGAACTCAGGAATTATCAAATACTCCTTCTAGAACGAGATCATGCATGGATCTAAAAGACTGCGATTTAATCTAATAGACCAATACGGTTGCATGATTGAGGAAAATGACTAGAAGAACGATCGAAAGACTGCGAGGCTCCAAAGACATATCAAATGAATGTCAAAGAGTCCTGACGTAGAAAATATTGAAGAATGCAATTAAATGAATACTATGCGTAACTCCCTTGATAGAGTATAGGCACAATGGGTGTCTATTGAAAGAGAGAAGCAATTAGTTTAATCCAGATGAATCAGATTGATAGGATTAGAATCGAGGAGAGCTGATTTGCCTCCGGACGAGGTAACAAACGATTGAAGTAAGTGTTAAACCACAGTGACGGTTGAACACCATTCGAGTCATTCTCCAAAACAATTAAATTAAATGAATAACGAAGTACCTACCTATGTTTGGAGGTATACTTGAATCTTGGAACCATTGTGGACCAAATAAGGACATGAAGATTCAAATTAAATAGTATCTGACCGGTTGTAGAAGTTTCCTGGCGGTTCCGAATGTTTATTGTATTAAATTAATTGTACTGTGCGACTCTATATTCTGTATGTATAAATAGCGATCCGATGTATCTGGAATACAAGTGATTTTGGGACGACGTTGCAGTGCTAATCCGTAAAAAGGAAAGACACACTCCCGCCAGACTGAAGCCTCTTCGCTAGCAGCCATTCGGGCCCGGCACTTGTGAGTATAGGAACGTCGTGTTCTGCTCCTTGTGACTGCAAGAAGTATATCCAGTTGTTGGGTATCCTTCGAACTTAGGATCAGTTGTTGGTCTTAAGGGCAAATCACGCTGTGTGGTTGTGCCAGCACATAGTTCTAGCCCTCCGTAGGGGTCTGTGTGTTTCGGTTTTAATTTACTTTGATTCAAACCCCAATTCTTGATATACCCAAATCAATACCAACCAAAGCACAAATCGTGCTGAATCTACCTTGATCAAAGGAATATATCAAATCCTCAGAACGATTCAAATTGATTGCTCGAAGCTTCTTACTTAGCTCTCAAAGCTTTGCGGAACCTTTGCCAACGCTACCCCTTGCTATTAAATAAATTTGATAGCAGTGAACTCGCATATTGTGTATTAGATTGGTTGGTTGGAGTGCCCATTAGATTCCTTCCTTTCTCTTTCACACAAAAACGAGGCAAGCTCGTTATCGGGACCAGAATCGTAGAGAGGAATGGAACGAGGAGCGGGGTAGTATCTGCACTTGAGAGATTGTGCAGAATAGAACATACAAAGAGTAAACAAGACCACCAAGGGAAGGGCGACCGTGACTAGTGACTCGTGGTGGAGAATCAAGGGGATACCGATGGGGGTCGGGACAACTGACGCTGTGATTACACCGTGACATTTTGATGCATAAACAGAGGCGGGATAAAGGAATAACAATGAAAGAAGGCAGAAGATGATGTCGGGGAACAAGTGTTTCGGGTCGCGGCCCAATTGGCGACTGCATCAAGCTTGTCGGCCTCCAAAAGCATTTCCTTCTTTGTGAACAAATTCGGTGTCATCTCGAGATCAGCCATGTAGCGACAAGCGAGACGATGATGTCCCGCTGACCAAGAACTACGGTCTAAACACCTCGCCCTTGATTTAGAGACAAAGCCCACTTCACCTGCGTGAGGCTAACGTGAGCCGAGCGAGGAATAAGAGGAGCGGGAAGCTGGAAGAATACGGCTCCTACAAATGGAAGGTTATGCCGTTGGGCCTTACTAACGCACCTGCTACTTTCCAACGTTTTGTTAACAACATCTTCTCTGACATGCTAGTTGTTTGTGTTATTGTCTATCTCAACGACATTCTGATCTACTCTGATACGCTGGAGGAACACCAAGAACACGTCAAGGAAGTTCTTCGGCGGTTATGGAAACACCGGCTTTACACCAACCCTGACAAATGCGAAGTCAATATGGATACTGTTGAGTATTTGGGTTATATTCTTTCTCCTAACGGATTGACCATGTCCAAAGAGAAAGTGCAGACCATTCTGGAATGGCCTGTTCCTAGGAAGGTTAAGGATATTCAGCCTTTCTGAGTTTCACAAACTTCTATCATTGTTTTATTTATAATTATAGTGATATCGTTGTGCTAATGACTTGGCTTACCTGGAAGGGTGCTCCCTGGATCTGGGACAACGACTGTCAAGAGGCTTTTGAGAACCTCAAAATTGCTTTTACTTCTGTGCCTATTCTTGCTCACTGGGAACCCAATTGTCCTATTATCGTGGAAACCGACACTTCCGATTACACCAGCGGCGATTCTCTCCATTCAGACTGTTGACGGTGAAATTCATCCTTTAGCCTTCCTCTCCAGAACTCTCCATGCTGCGGAGCTCAACTACAACACTCACGACAAAGAGCTCCTTGCCATCTGTGAAGCCTTCGAAGCTTGGCGTCATTATCTGGAAGGTTCAGCCAATCCGGTGGACATCATCACTGATCACAAAAATCTTGAGTATTTTTCTACTACCAAGATTCTCACCCGCCGACAGGTCCGTTGGTCAGAGTATCTCCACCAATTCAACATGGTGATTTGCTTCCAACCGGGAAAGCTCGGTGAAAAACCCGATTTGATAACTAGATGCTGGGACATCTATCCCAAAGAGGGGGATATTGGCTACGCACAAGTCAACCCTCACAACTTCCGACCTATCTTCACTAATGAGCAACTGACTACTTCATTTGAGCTACCTTCTTAGAAGGCCTGATGCTCTGCGCTTCTATCATTATGGATATCGAAGCTTTGCATCACGCTATCATTCTCGCTCTTCCGAAGGACCCAAGCTCCATTGTTGGTTTGGAACTTGCAAAAGATCCTTCCAATGAACGTTGGAGCTTAGGTAGTGATGGGTTATTATGCCTTGATGACCATATTTATGTTCCGAGTCACAGCAATCTTTGCCTTCAAGTTCTTCACTACTTTCACAATCATCCACTCTCAGGCCATTTTGGCCAGAACCGAACTCTAGAGGCAGTACATCATCAATACACCTGGCCCAAGGTCAGAGACTTCGTTTGTGACTACGTTACTTCCTGCACAATCTGTGATTGCAATGAGCCTTGGCGCCATCGGCCTTGAGGCTTGTTGAAACCTCTGCCAGTTCCGGTCAAACCATGGGATTCAATCTCCATGGACTTCATTGAGCAACTGCCAATGTCAAATGGTTACACAGCTATCCTCGTTGTCATGGATCGTTCTTCCAAGCAAGCTATTTTTATTCCAACTTTTGATACTATCACTTCTTGTTAAGATCATGTACACCGGGTAACCGTGCCAGGGGCTACAATGTGTCTAAGGGCGGATGGTCGAATGGGACAGTAGTGAAGTTATTAACAACACCGCTGTTACGCCGTTAGTCCCCGAAGATCGAGAGTAGAGAAGAGAGGAACCAGGAGCAGCCAAGTCGGAGCGGCGGTATTGCCGGTGACGAGGAGCAAACCAAAGAACTTATAAGTCCTAAGGCTAGAGTAGCAAGTACTTCAAGGCAAGGAGCCTGAAGACTTAGAGAGTGACTAAGAAGAAGAGGAGATCTAAGGTGATAATTAAACTGAGGAACTACTGTAGCGTACAGGCAGTATTTATATCTATGGATCGGCGCAATGGTGCAAAGTGCCAGACTAACTACTAGGAGCTATATGTGTAGTACCTGCAGGGTAAAGTAAAAGACAATAAGTAGAGACTAGGGTGAAAGGGTATGTGTAGCGAGAAAGAACAACAAGGAGAAGATTACAATAAAGAGTGGATCTCGGGATACCAAGCGGCAAGGCGGGGCACCGAGGCATGGACTTGACACTTCTGAACAACTAGCTGAGCTCTTTGTTATTCATGTCTTCTCTAAGCATGGTGTTCCTAATCATGTTACTTCCGATTGTGGTTTTGAATTTGTTTCAGCGTTTTTCCGGGCTCTCAGCAAAGCGCTCTCCATGTACCTCTGGATATCATCTGGAAGCCGATGGGCAGACCGAGCATGTCAACCAAACTCTTGAGCAGTACATCAGGATCTTTTGCTCCTACCAACAATATGACTGGTCACCTTTACTCCTGATTGCTGAGTTTGCCTATAACAATGCTCCTAATGCTTCCACTGGTATTACTCCATTCTTCGCTAACAAAGGATACCATCCCAACATCACCGTTCAGCCCAAGGTTGACATGAAGTCTGATCTAGCCAGAGACTTTGTCGTTAACCTCGATGAACTCCACGTCTTCCTTCGAGAGGAGATCCTCCTAGCTCAATCTTGTTACAAGGAACAAGCTGACAGGAAAAGAATCTCGCATCCGGAGGTCCCGATTGGCTCCGAAGTATGTGTTCTGGCTAAGCATATTTGATCTACTCGTCCTACTGAAAAATTTTCTGAAAAATATCTTGGTCCTTTCAAGGTCATCAGTCGACCTGGTACTTTATCTTATGAGCTCAAGCTCCTGGATTATCTTCGCCAAATTCACCCGGTTTTCCACGTCTCACAGCTGGAGCCAGTTACGCCGAACCTGTTCCCAAATTGTATTCAATCTCCTCCACCTCCAATTGAAGTTGATGGTGAAGAGGAGTACAATGTTGCCGAAATTCTGGACTCCAAGCTGGACAGAAGGTATAAGTGTTGTCCCCTACGTTATTATGTTTGGTGGGCCGGTTAAGAAGGTACCAACAAAGAATTCTCCTGGGTGGCTGCTGATGAACTGGTACCCGCATTTTATACTCGATACCCTCTAAAACCTGGACCTTGATCATAAAAAACATTTTATTCCGTTCTATTCTTTTCTTCAATTGCTGTTTTACTTAATTTTTCATTCACACTTAAACTAATTATTTTCATCGCCGCTTCGCGGCCTGTTCGTTTTCAGTTTTCAATATGCGATAATATTTTTTATATACAAAAAAGCCCAAAAATATATGTAACAGCAGCAGGAAGACAAGAAGAATACAAGAAGAGGCCGGAGGGCTGAGGTCCGATGTCCATTTACTACACTACTACTCTGCCCTCTCCTTCCCCTTCTCCGATTGCACCTCCATTGGCGCCATCTCCTCTTCTACCATTTCCTCTTCCTCTCTCTCTCCATCCTTCTCCACTTCTTTCTCCTTCTCCTCCACTTCGTTTTCTTCTTCTTCTTCTCCTTCGTCACTCTCCTCTACAATCCTCCGCTGCTCAGTAATCCTCCTGGACGGCCCTGCAATCGCCGGTCCCTCACCCATACCCTTCATCGCCATTCTTGTCTCGAGGGCTATAAGTCAGGCGTAGTCATCCTCCTGTCTCCTCAACAGCTGGTGGAGGTACTGGTGGGACTTTGAATTGGCTTCCCGTAGGGCCCGGTAACGAGCTTGCCTTGTTTTTGTGTGAAAGAGAAAAGGAAGGAATCTAATGAGCACTCCAACCAATCAATCTAAGACACAATATGCGAGTTCACTGCTATCAAATTTATTTAATAGCAAGGGGTAGCATTGGCAAAGGTTCCGCAAAGCTTTGAGAGCTAAGTACGAAGCTTCGATTAATCAATTTGAATCGTTCTAAGGATTCGGTATATTCCTTTGATTAAGGTAAATTCAGCATGATTTGTGCTTTGATTGTGTTGATATGGGTATATCAAGAATTGGGGTTCGAATCAAAGTAAATTAAAACCGAAACACACAGACCCCTACGGAGGGCTAGAACTATGTGCTGGCACAACCACACAGCGTGATTTGCCCTTAAGACCAATGACTGATCCTAAGTTCGAAGAATACCCAACAACTGGATATACTTCTCGCAGTCACAAGGAGCAGAACACAACATTCCTATACTCACAAGTGCCGGGCCCGAATGGCTGCTAGTGAAGAGGTTCCAGTCTGGCGGGAGTGTGTCTTTCCTTTTTACGGATTAGCACTGCAATGTCATCCCAAAATCACTTGTATTCCAGATACATCGGATCACTATTTATACATACAGAACATAGAGTCGCACAGTACAATTAATTTAATACAATAAACATTCGGAACCGCAAGGAAACTTCTACAATTGGTCAAATACCATTTAATTTGAATCTCCATGTCCTTATTTGGTTTGTAATGGTTCCAAGATTCGAGTATACCTCCAAACATAGGTACTTCGTTCTTCATTTAATTTAATTGTTTTGGAGAATGACTCGAATGGTGTTCAACTGTCATTACTGTTCAACACTTACTTCAATCGTTGGTCACCTCATCCGGAGGCAAATCAGCTCTCCTCGATTCTAATCCTATCAATCTGATTCATCTGGATTAAACTAATTGCTTCTCTCTTTCAATAGACACCCATTGTGCCTATACTCTATCAAGGGAGTTACGCATAGTATTCATTTAATTGCATCCTTCATTATTTTCTACGTCAGGACTCTTTGACATTCATTTGATATGTCTTCGGAGCCTCGCAATACTTCGATCGTTCTTCTAGTCATTTTACTCAACCATGCAACCTGATTGGTCCATTAGACTAAATCACAGTCTTTTTTAGATTAATGCATGATCTCGTTCTAGAAGGAGTATTTGATAATTCCTGAGTTCTAGAAAGTCATTTCGAGTCAATCCTCGGTTCATGGTCACTTGAGTAAGTTCTTCCAAACTCCTGCCAGTGTAAGGTCCAATAAGAATACCCTTAGTATGTCATATGTGAATGGTCATCCTTCGGATGTAGTCCGAGTCTGGTATAATCCTGCTTGACAAACAGGTAGACTGCTATCCGAAGGTTGTATCGGAGATGGGTAAACTAACCAACTTGTGGTAGTATGGGTATATGGTCCCTTCAACTTATTAGACTGATTCAGTATTGACTTTGACTGTCAATCTGGGTCTCAATTACAGTCCTCTCGATACGAATCTATATGTGAAAATGTCACAATTCACATTATAGACGTCTAGCCAAAATTTGGGCGTGTCACCGGGGATCGGCGAGGCCCTGCGCCATTTGACTCTCCATGACGGCCATCCGCTCACCGGAACTGCCTTCTCGTTTCCCCGTCGATGGCCGGCCCGAGAAGGAGCACCGCACCTTGGAGTCGTGGCAGGGCTTACAGATGACAGAATTCCGCTTGCCAGCCTGCTGAAGGCAAGGGATCTTCTTCGCCTTGCATCTTTCACAAGGTTCCCTCTCGTCATCATCGTCATCATCATCGCCGTCATCCGGATCTCCACCAACTGGCTGAAAGAAAAGGAAGATAAGTATAATCTTCAAGAAAGAACATTCAGGAGCACTTACCTGCTCCTGGACCTTCTCTCTCCCTTTTCCTTTCTCCTTCCTAATTTCCACTACCAGCCTCCAAGGAGAGACCGACATCTCACTGGGCGAAGTGCCCCGCTGACTTCTGGCTGTTGCGGCCTCTGCTAGCAGCCGTCGTTGCTCTGCGACATCCGTATTTTGCTGTTGAGCCCAAGTGGCCCGGTCTCACGCCTCTTGCGCTGCCTTCTTTCTCACCGCACTTGCCTGGGCAGCGGCCTCCTTCTTCCTCCACTGCCCTCCTTGCAGCTGCCTCCTCCTCAGCTCACTTTCAAGCCTCCTCTGCCTTCCACGCCTTCACCCTCTGCCTTCCATGCCTTCACCCTCTCCACTCTAGCTAGGGCATCCCGCATGATGCTGTCTTCATCTTCATCAGCAGGGATGCTGGGACTCGGGGAATCAGCAGGGCGGGAAGAAGTACTGGCAGTGGGTTGGGGGATGGTGGTTGTGGTTGTTCGGCAGGTCATCATTTTGGTGGACTTAGAAAGACTTCAAGGAAAAGTTAGGCCCATAGCGGTAAAACCCTGGCCATTTTATAGGGAAAAACCGCGCACAGACCAGCTAAAATTTTCCTTTGGTTTGTAATCGGCATACAGTGGACCAAAAAAATTCCTGCTGACTAAAGGGATAAATGCCGATACTGATGGCTTTCGAAATTTTTCTCTGGTGACTAATAGGAATTCCCGATGCTAACGGCTTTCAAGGGCTCAAGCCTAAGAGGGGGATACTGTCAAGTCCATGCCTTGGTGCCCCACCTCGCCACTCAGTATTCCGAGATCTGTCCATTGTTCTTTCCCACTACACATACCCTTTCATTCTAGTCTCTCCTTATTGTCTTTTCTATACCCTGCAGGTACTACACATATAGCCCCTAGTAGTTAGCCTGCTTCCCTTGTGTGGTGGGATCCAGTTTTCATTCCACCACATGGGTACCCACTATGAGCTGCTTCCTTCGGAAATTGTTAAGCCTTATTGAACCCTTGGGAGCTAGACCAGACCTTGATGGAATCTCGGGTATGTTCAGGCTTTTGATGTCTAAGGTGGGGAGATGGGGGTAAGGTCCATGTGCCCTCCTCTTCTTCCTCCACCTGACTTTTTGCTTAGCTCCAGGCCAGGAGGAGGATCGTTCCATGTCCCTACTCTTCCACTTTTAATAGGCCTCCTCCGAATCCTTTGCTGGTTGTGGGGTTACTGCCTCTGTGGCAGATTGTCCCGCCTCGAGGGTTTCCTCCACCTCTTGTTCTGTACTGTCGCTCGTGAATGCTAGCCATTCGTCGATCCCCATAAAGATTGGATCATCTGGCCCTAGGAATAGTCCATGTGGACCCGGTTGTCTCAACTCGTACTCCTTGTCCTTCACTTCCTCTAGCTTTACTTTTGTCCTTGGAGTTTTAAGAGGAGCTTCAGGAGGTTGTTGGGGAGCTCCCTTGCATATGGTCTCGCTGTTTACCCCCCTTTCTAACTCCTCAGTACCTCCCTCGGTGCCTGGTTGGATAATTTCCGATGCAAGGGCTGCTGGGATTCAAACGTTTCAGTCCTGGAACATCAGACAAAGTTCCTTCCAGTCGATTACTGGGTTGTGCATGTGTAGCCATGGTAATCCTAACACAATGGGAGCCATGGGGTGTAAGCGAGTTATGAGGAATTCCACCTTGTTAATTGTTCCATCTGCAAAGCTGATCTGGTCAGTGTAAACCTGAGTTATCAATGCTGCGGAGGTAGGTTGCCCATCAAACAGTTCCAAAGGGATGCTGTTCATTAAGTCAACTAGGTTTTCAGGGTGTCACATAGCAACAGTTTTGTTTATGAAGCATCTAGTCGCTCCACTATCCACTAATGTGGCATATTCTTTGTCTTCGTCCAGATCAGAGAATGGAAAGCATGTAAGGATGATGAAGGAGTTATAGGATTGGGATGTGAAACGAGCTGGCTGACTCCCTGCGAGTGCAGCTCTTATTGTTTCTCATCCCTCTTTCCAGTTGGACCTGTTTTGGAACCTCCCTGTCATAGCTGGTTTTGGATTGGAGGTCCAGATGTCAGCTGGGTCCCGCCCCTATGCAAGGGGGACTTATAAGGGACTTCAGGTGCTAGTTCCAACCTAGGGAAGCAACTCAGCCATCCCTGCAGTGTTTTTCTACTGTGGAGGTTCCTCAAACTCTCCGCTTGTGCACATACAGCTCCATCCAGCTTCGTGAACACCTGAGTCCATTCGTTGTAGGATTGAGGTTCTTCCCTTCCAGTAACAAGCTGTAAAGGCAGCCAGGGAGATACCCCTTTCTTGAGGTATGTCACCAGGGCCTCATCGTTCAATCCGGTCAGAGGAGCGTATTGTCATGCACTGGCACTAAACCACGACGCTGTAACCTCTTTGTTCCACCCAAGTAACGCCCCCGAACCTCCTTTTTCTCTCAGGAACCTCCTCTTCTCCTCTTGGGAACCTCCTGACACCACCTCCAGACCTCCTCAAACCACCACCCAAAACTCAATACCTCCACAGCTGCCTACCGCCTGACAGACCCGGGAGCTCATCCACACATCCATCAGCCCGTCCTCATGTATTTTAGAGCATCCCCATTAAATGCCCACTTCACACAATGTTTCTCTGATCCTTTCATCTTGCCTATACAAGTACCCTTATATCCTAAAGATCGCCAGCTTGGTATACTTTGAACACACACCCTTTTGCATAGGTCCAGTCCCTGTCCCTTTGTACCTGCTAACTATACAGATTTCTCTCTACTCTCTGTTTCTTTATCTCAATCTCTCTACTTTCATCTCTCATCTCTATGATTGTCTACATGATCCAACATACACTTTTACTTCACGTCTAAGCAGTCCGAGTGAGTCCTCCGAGCTCCCTCGAACAATACTAAAGCTCCCCAACACCTAACGCCTTGGTGAGCTAACCTTCCCCAAACCTCCTTGAGCTCCCCAACTGCTCCTCAAGCTCTGGGACCTCGATCTAGGTAATGTCGAAGCTACCCCTTATGTGGAATTACGTACTGCTTCTCCGTTACAACCTCCCACACTCGAGGACATCCACTTCTAAGTCCCAGTTCCCGGGACCTCCCCTTCCGGGCCTATATCTTCTCAGGAACTTACAAACTCGAGACCCACTTCAACTACAACCTATTCAATCTTACATTGACGTTCTAGTGAGTACAACTCCTACTACACAACACTACTAGGTTCCCATTACTTCTACCTCCCCTCCCTATGCCTTAGGGACCTCCCTGGACCTTATAGGAACTCCTTCAAGGGTCATATCTCTCAATCCCAGCCACTACAAGGTCATTCCTGTCCTCAGTTGCAGTTCCCGGAGCTCCCTTCGAGCTCCAGCCTGCTCCTAGCATGCTACAACATAAACTCATTCTACCAAAACCTACCCTGAGACCAATTCTGACCCAGGTCTTACAAAATTCTTCACAAACTGTTATCTCTATGGGTCTCAACTTCCTTTTCAAATGCCTCAATCCACTCTTTTGGCTTGACTTCTTTCATGTTGTATTGTACACCCATTGGGTTATCAATTTCCTCTGACACAGTGTCACAAAGCGGCAGCAGCAGAGTGACTAAGCAGAGCAGGGAGGTGGAGCAACTAAGCAGAGTGATAATGTGGAGTGACTAAGTGGAGCAGAGATGGACTGGTCCCAAGATAATGACAGAGTTATATTAGTATCGTAGTTGTAAGTACTAGTAAGTAGGCACATACCTGGTCCCAAGATAATGGCAGAGAGGTCAAGATAAGGGACCAGGTAGTGGGGGGGCTGGCTTTATATACATAGTCCAATCTGTGAGAAACAACAATGTAATACTGTACAGTTCAGGGACAAGGAAGGTGGTGGAAGCTGTTGGAAGAAGAAGGTAAGTCAGGTGGATCAGTAATCAATGGGGATTGACAGTGATGGAGCATAGTAGTGATGGGATGATGTATCATACAAGTAAAGGTGTCGAGATGGTGAGAAAAGAAAAATGATGGGGGCTGCATACTTTATGACATGTTCATTCATTCCAATCTTGCTCATAACAGCTCACAACATTGCATGTAACTTGACTTTAATTTTTGTTACTACTTTGTCTCACTTTCTATGTTGTCACTCCAAAATCCCTGCTTATTCTTCCATAACCTTTCTCTTGTGCCAACTTGTTAAAATGTTTGCACAGATCCTCCCTTCCCCAAAAAAATGACATTGCATTCAAGCTATGACTCAACATAGCAAGTATAGATGCCATTAACTAGATTGCAGGTGGAATGGATTGAGCAAATACCCTTGCTAAAACTCTTTCATGAAAATGGAATGGTTTTGCCTGCTCTCTGAATATTTTCTCTGCAAGAATTGTGTGACCTGTCATGAAGTACATTAAAGAAAGATTGTTAGGTCCAAGCAAGGACCTGCGAAGAATTCCAGTCGGGTCCTGTATCGTATGCTGTTCAATCTGCACAAAAAAAAACATCACCGCACACATTCGAAATTCATCGCACATTCAATCATTTTGAATCGCACAAATTCAATATTTTTTCCGCAATGTTCAAAATCTTGCCAAATATTGACTTTATGTCCAGGGATCTACTGCTAAGAGCAATACTGATGTCTTACAGCCTTATAGGGATCCAGATAAACCAAGTGATGTGTAGATAGGACAACGGAAAAGGGTACTATGTACCATCACTGATCAGTTAGTAGGCTGAATGAGACTGACAAAGATATCACGCACAGAAATTACACGGAACAAAATTAGTGATGATTAAAGAAAATAAGGTAGTTTACAGTTAGAGTGGGTAAGGTAAATTAAGAGGATAAATATGTCAGGGTACTGAATATGCAATGGTAAGAGAATAAAAGTAAGAGAGCGAGGGCAATTGGTAGTAAATTGATCTATGTTTTGTGAAAATCATATAGTGATCAACCATTGCAAGAAATAATGGATATGCAAGAAACAGATTGGCAATAGTTGCTTCAAGTGGTGGAGGCTCAATGGACGGATGAAAATTGGCTATATACACAACAAATAAGGATGGTAAATACATACAGGGCAGGACCATACCTGAAAAAGGTTATTGAGAGAAATGAATGCTAAAAAGTGATCATTGAACTCAAAAATCAGTGCAACACTCCAGTGACAGTCCCAAAGATATTAAGCAAGGTGTTTGTGACGAGCGAAGAGTGAACATACATCCCAAGAAAGAACAGAGATAGTGTCCTCACAATAACAACACTGATAGAGATTGACATTGCAATGAGTGAGGAATGAAAACTGGTTATTGAGTGGACAGTCATCCAGCATAATATCCAAAGCAGATGTACGCATACCATCAATCTCCAGGGACCCAAATCCAAAATCAGTAAGTGCGCTGTTGAACTGACACTGGCCCCTGCAATCCTAACGTGGTAATTGGTTCGAGTTTGGGTCCTTTCTTTGTGATGCTAAGCTGAGGCAGATATATTGGTGTCTGGTTGTCCTTCTGCCCACATTTAAATGCAAACGAGGCGTCAATTTGGTCCACTAAATGATTTCAAAAGCGCAAGTTTAGCGGAGATTTTTTTGCCTCTTGGGAAGTAGCATTAATTCAGAGAGCATGAACAGTAGAGAATTATGAGCCTTCTTCCTGAGCTTCAGCAATTGCATGTTTGATTTGGGCTTCCATTGCCCGAGGCTCACGCTGCTTGGGCTTTGGTCATTGTGAGAAGCAAAGAAACGGAAAATGTTGTGCATGGGAAGCGCCTGCCGGAATGCACATGACCAATTTTAACTGGGCCCAGTGAACCGTTTGAACAAACTGCATAATGTGTATACATTCCATGCACCGATCTACATTAAAATTCATATTATGGTAGCTTATGACAATCTGTATGCTATTTCATCTGCAATTTTTTTTAGTGGTAGATCCCTGAGCCTCTATTAGACAAATGGCAGGTATCGATGTACTGTTGCACCGTGTGAATCTTTCATCACAGTGAAACTCGTACTGTATTAATTATCTAGCAGTAGTATACATGCAATGAGGCTCTGCTAGTGCTCCATAAACTAGTGGAAATCACTCCATGAAGTTGCAAAATGCACAATGAAATTGTGAAAAATGCACAATCAATGTGCGAAAAAAATACAATCAATGTGCGAGAAAAATTCAATTTTTTGTGCATGTTGAACACCATAGTATCGGTTTGAGGGAGAATAGTTTTCGGGACTATTAGAATCCCTGAAATGGTCTAGGAGGAGGATATTTAATCACAATGGAAATAAACACTTAGCTATGCGAATTGTCCATGTAGACAATCCTCTGTTCACAATCACGCACTGAGAGATATCAAGAAAAAGAAGATTCAATTTTTCCCTGCAAGTACAACTGATATTTGACTCGGGCGTCCACGCGTTCTCTTGCGTCGCCCGACATCGCACATGCCAATCGGAAATATGAGTATTTGATATACAAGATAAGAGTCCATTGAAGGTGAAGTACCACTAACTTCCCAGAGCTTCTAGCACACCAGAATATGACCCGGGGTAACACACAAGACTGATTGACCGTACCGCTCGCCTACGACCATCAGCGAGGACAATTGGGTGGCTCAAGCCCAATGTCTGGTACGGGTGTGCTCCGAGGAAGTAATTCGGCGGCCTTGGCATTTGGTAGCCATCGTGAAGTGAGAGGGGGAAGGATGATCCAACAAAGTAGAGAGAAAAAAAAGAAAGTGAAAGCATAAGTATGGTAACGTACTGCAACCCAATGATCCTACCCAAACACTTCCTCCAATGATCCTGAATCCCAAGCTCCTTGGATAGAGTACCGCATCGAATAATTGGCAAAATGAATATTGTTGAAACGGGGAGGAAGCAAAACCAAAAAGCCGACCGTCGGATCGTGATAAGCTGAATGTGGTGCAGCGCTGGTGACATCGCTTCGAAAAGGGAAGAGTGAGAAGTACGAGAGGAATAAGAAGAGGGATGGGAACAAGATGGTGGTGGTTGAAGAAGAAGAAGGAAAGGAATCATGTAATGGTCCAGAGCGCAATACAAAGTGGAGTAAGTTCAAAAGTACGAGCAATCGCCGGGATGGCCGAAATAAGAAGTATAAGTGAAAGTAGGTATTTTATAGTATATTTTTGAGGCGTGTATTGGGCGTAGAAGTATATCGTTAAACAAAGTATGCTTGAAAGGTATAAGAGGTGTGTGGCTACCAACGAGGCAAGCCACACTCCCACAGGAGGGGGGTATTTTAGATTCCGTCCTCGGAATCCATAATAGAATCCTCAGGAAGCACCAAAAATGAGGACAGGGACAAATGAGAATTAGGAAGTAAGGAATGTGGTGGATTTGGAAGATAAGCTGGGGGAGGAACAAAAGTAGAGGGTGAAGTAGAAACTAGTGGACAGGAGATAGAGTTAAAGTCATTGAGAATTGCAGACGCACGCTGAAAGGAATCTAGATGCCAGACTCTAAACTCGTTCCTAACCTCAGAAACCAACCGTTCGGCAGTGTATAAGGCAAGATCCATCTCCTTCTGAGTGGGAAGCATAACCATAGCTGTCCATTCGAAATCCTCCCATGTTCTACAAACCTTGAGCCCATCTCGTAAGAGTTAACCTGTATCTGAAACCGAAAAGTGGGAAACCATATCAAGGAACCATTCATGTGTCATGGGACTGCGAATCGAACCATCATCCGCAATTTTAGGAACATAACACGTAGGAACCACACCAGAGCATGCACCAGCTAAAATCTCGGACCATCTAAGCTCAGTGTCACGGCCAAACAAAACCTTGATTTCTCCATTGTTTGGGTCACGAAACACCCAACGCAAGCAGAGATCCCACGGAAATGATGACACATAACCCATAATGTCTACAATTGCATCGGTAATCCCCAGATGTAGAGTAGAGGGGTGTTGAAAGGGAACGAAATGAATTTGTTGTAAGTGGTACTCGGACCAATCATGGAAACCTCGAGCATTGGGCTGATTAGAACGTCGAAGTGGTGTCCCAATGCGTGATACAGGATGATTTGGAACCGGAGATCTGAAAGTTGATGATGTCAAGAAACAAGAGTGAGAGTTACTTGAGCACATGATAATGAGAAGTTAAAGACAGTAATTGAGAGGGTAATAAGGTGTAAGGAAGGAAAATGGAAACGAATTATATAGTCTATAGATAGGAGAATTGGAAATGATAATGAAACGGGGTACTCAGCTGTAATCTGTGCGGAACTCCGTAGGATAAAAATAGAAATACTCCCTTGATCGTTCCAAAGTTCTATCAAGTCGGAATGAAGGCATATCCGCAGCAACAGCACTGAGTGTTTGACGAGGTTGGGGAATTTTCGCTTTCAAAGTTTGGTGGTCAGGCCTATAATAAAACAAGCGCAGTCGACGAATGTTAACATGACCAGGGAGAATCGCACCGCTAAGTTCCTTGAGTACAAAAGCATCATGGTCGCGTTTCTCGTGGATAATGTAGGGTCCAGAATATGTCCACATTCCCTTACCACCCTTGATCTCGTCAATAGCTGACTCACGCAACCAAACATACATGCCAACTTCATAATCCTTGAAGTTCCACTGAAAACCAACTCGCTTTGCCATATCATCAATAGACCGACAACGACTCTCTCGTAGCTTCTCATTTGCCTCCCTGAGCTTGGAATCCTTGCGCGCAAGTTGCAAAGCTCGTAAAGCAATGAGCTCCTTTTGAGTTCGAACCGTATGCCAATCCAGAGTCTGCCAAGTGATTTCCGTCAGATTGAAGGAGAAAACTGGGTGCGTACCATATAAAAGGTAATATGGAGAAAAACCTGTTGCGCATGAAACCGTGACCCGTATGGCAAATAAGACAGCATGCATGTAACAAGGCCAGTTCCCTTTTGCATCACCAGTGCACTTGAAGAGAGAATCAACCAGAGGTTGATGTGCACGCTCGACTGGAGCATTTCCTTGCGGATGATAAGGAGTCGAAAAGATCACAGTACAGCGGTATTGTGTCTCGAGCAATTCAGTAACTTCCTTCTTGAACTCTGGTCCACCATCAAATGTAAAGTAAGGAACGCACCCAAAACGACAAATAATATGTGTCATGCCCTGTCGGTAGAGCTCCCTTTCCTTTTCCTTCGGAACTACCCAGATCAACCCATCCAATTGTCTTAACGAACCTCCCATCCTCCCACGGACCTCCCGTGACTCTTCCTAACCTCTCATAACTCTTAATAAACCTCCCATAGATCCCCCATAACCGGGACGGACCCCATATATACACTGTCAATGATCTATCAACTCAGCCTCATGGATCCCGCGCCGCACACCATCCCCTTTGGATGCTTGCTTCCTATGATGTCTCCTTGCTCATTCCTCCCGCATATATAAGTAACCCTGTATCGTAAACATCCCCCAGCTTGGTATATTTTGAACACACACCCTTTACATAGGTCCAGTCCCTGTCCCTTTGTACCTGCTAACCGTACGGAATTCTCTTTACTCTCAGTCTCTTTATCTCTGTTTCTCTCTACTCTTGTTACTGTCTCGACAATCACCTACCCAATCCAATATACACTTTCACTTCACGTCTAAGCAACCCAAGTGAGTCTTCGAGCTCCCTCGAACAATACTAAAGCTCATCAACGCCTAACGCCTTGGAGAGCCAACCTCCCCAATACCTCCTTGAGCTCCCCCATTGCACCCCAAGCTTCGGGATCTCCATCTAGGTAACGTCGAAGCTACTTCTCACGTCGAACTACGTATCGCTTCTCCGTTACAACCTCCCACACTCAAGGACGACCATCTCTGAGTCCAGTCCCCGGGAACCTACCACCCCGGGCATATACATCCTTAGGAGCTCATACGCTCTATACCTATTCTCTCTACGACCTATTCAATCCTACGTTGACGTTCTAGCGAGTACAACTCCTCCTACGCAACGCTACTAGGTTCTGTACCTCCACCTCCACTACCTACGCCTTAGGGACCTCCTTGGACCTTACAGGAACCTCTTCAAGGGTCACATCTCCTAACTCTAGCCACCACTAGGTCATTCCAGTCCTTGGTCGCGGTTTCCGTAGCTCCCTTCGAGCTCCAGCCTGCTCCTAGCATGCTACAACATAAACTCATCATACCAAAAACCTACCCTAAGACCTATTCTGACCCAGGTCTTACAATATCCTCATAAATGAACTTTGCAACATTTGCCGCAGTATTACCTTTGACTGCACGAGCCTCTGGCCACAAAATTGTCGGTTCAATAGCTTGGATGATATAGTTGCATCCTCCGACTCCAGTAGGCATCTTGATAGAATCTAGATTGAAGTGACGCAGTAGAGGCACTTGCCAGGATTCATTGTAAGGAAGAATGGGATTGGACTTAATAGATTTTTGGCACTCAATACAATACCGCACGAAATAAGCGACCCCATCATACATGTTTGGCCAATAGAAACGATCTACCAAATGTCAATATGTTGCATCTCAACCACGGTGACCACATTCGTTATAAGCTCGCGCCATGAGATATTTGCGTTTCTCTGGGAGTTCAATGACAAGACGTGGTAGTCGGTCTGACTTTAACTTTGGGGCTAGCCAGAGTTGATCATCTTGAAGAAAAAACCATTGGGAACCTTTTCTGAAACGAAGCCTACTCTTGTCAGTGGTCAAACGAGCTGGAAACGCACCAGTTTTGAAGAATCTACGCAATTCTTTCCAATACAACACATTCTCCAAATCTTCGATACCATTCTCATGACCGACATTCTTGGCTAACTCCTCAGCTGGCAATGGAGGAGTGGCATTCTCACCAATATGAGCTATAAATTCGAGAGTGACCAGTTCATCACCCAATAAGAACTCAGAAGAAGACTTAACTGGTAGGGAACGATAATAAAACTCTGTCAAACGTCGAGGCGGATTGTTGTCTAAACTTCGACTAGCAGTAGCAGCAAACAGAGAATAGGTGTCCGATGAATGAAATGGAACCGAAGGTATACTGCATGAAAAGTCTGGTAAGACTTCGTTCTGCACAGAGGAGGACAATAAGGGAACACATTGGTCGGAGCTATTCCACGACTGGACTCGGCAGTTAGAATAATGAATATAAAGTTGATCAAAGAGGAACTTAGTGGTTTGGGCACATGAAACAGCTGTAGAAGCACTCGAAGCATCCACTGTATTGTTATATGCATCCAAGAAATCCTCGGCCTCGATCTCCTCATAGGGTTGATCATTTGGAGAGGGTTTACGACGAGAAATACCATCCTCCAGCTTGAAGGCAGTTGCTGGGACGGGCTTCGTTTCAAAATCGAAATGTTGAATCCAAGAAATCCAGTGTAACACAGGAGCATTCGGCACATCATCTATCGTTTTGAGCATTTGAGCAACAGATTGAGCGTCACGTTCAAGGCGGAAAAGTACTCCCCAAATACGATGCCGCAACTCTTTAAATGAACGAAATATCCCATATACTTCTGTCTTTGGTTGACCATAACTCTGTTCATGCTGATTGAATGTACAAGAACCATACAGAGAGATCCGCTTTTGACAATCATGGATTTGATAAAGTGCGCAACCAGCACCTAACCAAGCGGAATCAACTCCTACAACAAGCATGCCTTCATCAGAAGCTTGAGGCAAAGGTGTAATTAACTTAGCTTGTTCGTAATCCACCTTTATAAGTACTGGCATCCGCATAATCTTGTACTTGAGCAACTCGAAAGACTCTAAAGCTTCAGTTGACATTTCAAAGGGTGCATCAGTAATACGCAAAAGCATAGTCAAAGGCTTAGCTATAAGTGCAAAACCTTTGATCCATCTTCGTCCTCCGCCAGCTGTACCAAGGAAACCTCGGACATCTGTCAAGTCTTCAGGAATCGGCCAGTCCAAGACCTTCTGAACTACGCTTTGCTCAATAATCCATCCCTCTAGTGCAACCACTGAACCAACAATTCGAAGTTTTATGGTCGCTAATATAGCCTTCATACCTGAGGCCGTAATTCCAACAAGGATCAAAGTACCTAAAAACACATCAAGTCTTTGAGCATATTCAAAAACATACCTCCTGATATTTGAGTTTTCAGGAATCGGCTCGTCATTATATCGCGGCTCCCCTCCTTTCAATCCACAATCATCAGCAAAGTTGTCCGCTATCTCTGGTGAAATGTGTCAGATGCCATGCTTCTGTCAAGTCCATGCCTCGGACCTCCACTTCGCCGCTCGGTATCCCAAAGATCTGCCTTTTATTGTAATCTCCCCTTATTGTTCTTTCTCGCTACACATACCCATTCACTCTAGTCCTTCCTTATTGTCTTTTACTTTACCCTGCAGGACTACATGTATAACTCCTAGTAGTTAGTCTGGCGCTCCGCACCGTTGCGCCGCTCTGTAGATATAAATACTGCTTGTACGCTACTGTAGTTCCTCAGTTTAATTATCAACTTAGATCTCCCTTCTCAACTTAGCTCCTCTCTAAGTCTTCAGGCTCAACGCCTCGAAGTACTCTCTCTACAGCCTTTGGACTTATAAGTTCTTTGGCTCGCTCCTCGTCACCGGCGTTACCGCTGCTCCGACTTGGCTGCTACTTAGCTCCTCTCTCTTATACTCTTGATCTCCGGGGACTAACGGCATAACGGCGGTGTTGTTAATAACTTCACTACTGTCCCACTCGTCTTCCGCACTTAGACACTCTGTGACCTCTGGCACGGTTACACGGTGTGCATGATCTTAACAGCTTCACACGTCGTTGGAATTCCTGCATACTATTGGTGAAACCTTGAACCAGTGTTGTTTGTTGCTTAGGTCCATCCGGCGAATGAAATGCTTGAAGAGGACGTGACCGTTCGCCAACGTAACATGCATCGAAACCTGAATAAAGATCAAAGAGACCGTACATAGAATGACCAAGGAACGACTCAGCAAATTCATTAAGGTTGGGAACAAGTGATGAATCCCGAATTGTAACTGCGTTGAGAGGCTGCATATCAATGATGTCGCGACGAGGCAGGAAGCGGGAGGCGGGAAGTCCGAGTACGCTGAGAAGTGACAGTAAAGAGGCACGGAGGCAAGCACAAAGCACAGATAAAGGAAATAGTGATCTCGAACAACAGTGGGATAGCGTCAGAGGCCAATCACACCAGTAATCAAAAGGGAATCTAGTTGCCCAATGACCAAGTTAGATAAGTAGTATCTAAGGGGATACAGGTACTTGCCTAGTTGCCCAATGACCAAGAGGTCAAGATGGGGAACTAGGATCTACCTACTGCTCTTTATATACTACTTCTGTCTAATGAGTAAGCGATTGTAAATAACGATGCGATATGGAACAAGAGTGAGGAATCAATATATACGAGTAATAATGAGTCAATAATGAATCATAACGAGCTAATCAATGAATAAGGACGAGTTGTATGGAAGCATATGGAAACAAATAGAAGTATTGGGATGGTCATGTGAACAAGTACAATAAACATGTGAAAAGAGATGAACAAGTACAAGAAACATGTGTGAAAAGAGATTGATGGGAACACACCGCTGATGGCGCATCAAAGGGCGCATCATGAGACTTCATGACAAATGACCAAACGAACTGGTGGATCTGATCCTGGCTTTTTAGCTACAGCAAAGAGTGAGGAACGATAACTGGAAGTTGTTGGCTCAAACCGTCCAGCCTCTTCATTATCCTTGATAACGGATATCACATCACCCAGAATAGCCTTAGGAATAGGAATAGGTCGAGATTGCCATGGAATGAGCTCAATAGTCGGAATCTCATAATCAGGATAGTAATCCCTTGAGAAGAAACCTTTCTCAGCCCAATTCCATGCAAAAGCTTTGCCACGGTTGACTACAATAAACGCAATCAAATTAGTCTCGTCCTCTGTCAACATACCCAATGGAATCTTCCGCAACATGTCCTCCAAACGTTCAAGTGTAACACGGCCGCTAAAATCCAGGTTATGATAATCCACAGGTCTCACTGGTAATTCTAACGGAACTGCCGCCGGTATTTCCTTGAACTCCTGTGCTCGAGGATCAGGAAAGTAAGTTGGAACTGTGTCAAGCCCATGCCTCGGGCCTCCACTTCGCCGCTCGGTGTTCCGAAGATCCACTGTTTATTGTAATCTCTCCTTATTGTTCTTTCTCGCTACACATACCCATTCATTCTAGTCCCTCCTTATTGTCTTCTACTTTACCCTGCAGGACTACACATATAACTCCTAGTAGCTAGTCTGGCGCTCCGCACCGCTGCGCCGCTCCGTAGATATAAATACTGCGTGTACGCTACTGTAGTTCCTCAGTTTAATTATCGACTTAGATCAACTTAGATCTCCCTTCTCAGCTTAGCTCCTCTCTAAGTCTTCAGGCTCAACGCCTTGAAGTACTCTCTCTACAGCCTCTGGACTTATAAGTCCTTTGGCTCGCTCCCCGTCACCGGCGATACCGCCGCTCCGACTTGGCTGCTACTTAGCTCCTCCCTTCTATACTCCTGATCTCCGGGGACTAATGGCGTAACGGCGGTGTTGTTAATAACTTCACTACTGTCCCACTCGTCTTCCGCACTTAGACACTCTGTGACCTTTGGCACGGTTACACGGTGTGCACGATCTTAACAGTATAATTAAACTCAATCCGTTAACGCCGTACTGACAATATCATTTTTTATGCCTCCGAAAACCCGAGCTCAATCTAGAGCTAATTCCGAAGAAAATACTTTCTTCACAACAGCCCAATCCTTCGCCCCTTTTTCCGAATCCATCTCTGCCATCGGTCAGCCACGTCGCCGTAATCGCGGTTTCGGTCCAGCCACAGTTCCAACTACATCGACTCTTCCTGAAGCCATGGAGGAAGAACAACAATTTGAGTATAGTACCTTGTATACCGGTGACGGACAACCTGTCCAAGTCTTGACCCCTCGCCGTGGACAACCCCCCGTGGTCGCTCCGGCTCGGGGCCGGTCTACAACCCGAATTGATTCTCCAATTCTTCAAGCTATCGCTCGCCGTACGGGGAAACAACCCCAACGCAGAGCAGCTTCTGAATCTCCTCGTGACCCACCTCCTCATTTCGATTTGGATACTGGTGATCACGATGATCAAGACCCTCCTGTCGACCCCGATGACCCGGGCGCCGACAACAATCATGACGGCCTGGATGACGATTCCGGCGGTTTACCGCATGGTGAGCCTGGTGACCCCAGTGGACCTGGCAGTCCCGGCGGTCCCGGCGGACCTGGTGGACCTGGTGGACCTCGTTCCCCAATTTCTCCTGACATCCCCAACGAGCAACGTGCTATGTTGGATCTACTCTCGGGGTTTAAGGTTTCTATGGAAACCCTCGGTACCATTCTCGCCGCACTCGGCCGTCCCTCTGACAGCTCTGAATCCAAGAGCAAGGTCAAGGAGCCCGAGGTATTCGATGGCTCGGACCCCCGAAAACTCAAGACGTTCTTCGTCAATCTCGCTCTAGTCTTCAATGACTGTCCAAAGTACTTCACCGACCAACGGAAGGTGAATTATACTCTTTCTTATCTCAGTGGGTCAGCCAAAGAATGGTTTGTCCCTGATATCCTCGACCCGGACCTCGACTCGCTGCCGGCCTGGACATCGTCCTTCACGGCCCTTGTAAAGGAGCTTCAGGACAATTTCGGCGTTTACGACGCCCAAGGCGAGGCCGAAGACGCCCTTGGTAACCCTAAGATGTAGGAAACCAAGAACATCCGGAAGTACAACATCCGGTTCAACACCCTGGCTGCTAGCACCAACTGGGATTCTGCCGCCCTGAAATGGGCTTATGGACGAGGCCTGGCTGAACGCATCAAGGACGAAATGGCGCGTTTGTCCGAACTGGCGACACTCGCCGCTTATCGTCTGGAAGTTCTTCGTATTGACAATCGTTACTGGAAGCGCGAAGAAACTAAGAAGCGTGAGGCTGGTAAGCCTTTTATTGCTCGGAACCCGAAGAAGGGTTCCTCGGACTTCAAGAGTGGTTCTACTAACCAGCACAACAATTCTCAGCCTTCGGGCTCTTCGGCGCTGTCCACGCCGAAACCCAAACCCTTCTCTGGTGGTAAACCTAACAACAATGGTAAGCCCCAGAACTCTTCGAATTCCGGCCAATCCGGCGGTCAGTGCCCCGCGTTCAACCATCTAGGAGCAGATGGTAAAGTACTTCCCTCCGAACGGGAAAGAAGGATGAAGAACAACCTTTGTCTCTTCTGCGGTGGTAAGCATCAGATTGCTGACTGCAACAAGCAAAAGGCCCGAGAATCGAAGGGCCGTGCGGCCGAGGTTGAAGAAGCCCCCGAAGCAACCATTGAGGTTGTTGAAGAGGATTCGGAAAACTAATCCGCAGCTCTTGTTCCCCGGTACGAAACGGGAGCTGCGTTGATCAGGTTCGTACCTCACCTGGGGAGTTATATCTCAACGCGTCCGCTCTTTCCTCTATTGAACGCTCTCTTGTAATATCCTTGACTACTGAATTTTCGTTATCCGATTCGGCCGCGCCGGCCGAACCCATCTCTGCTCTTCTTAAATTTCCTACTCTTGTTGATTCTGGTTCTACTGACTCTTTCATTGATACTCGTTATGTTTCTCAGAACTCTATTCCTACGACCAAAATTTCTCCTGTTAATCTTCGTCTTTTTGATGGTTCATTATCTTCTAAACCCATTACCGATATGGCGAATATCGCCGTTCGGTTCCCTTCCGGCAAGCTGCTTCTATTACCCTTTTATGTTACTCATTTAGATTCATCCTGTAAAGCAGTATTAGGTTACAGTTTCTTATCCCGCTACAATCCGTTGATTGACTGGGCATCTCGAAACATTACGTTCCGTAACACTTCACATCTTGATTCTCCACAGATGTCTGTGCCTTCTGCTATCAACCCTGTTGTTGCAAAGGTCGCTGTTCCACTACCGGAACTTTTGCCTTCGGTTTTACCAACAATTCTGGAGACCCCTTCTGGGGACTCACTTTGCTCTCGCTCTCGCTCCCGTTCTTGGACTTCACGGGCCAAGCCCCTTTCGTCCAAATTCCCCTTTGAACCCATCTACTCTTATCCTACGGTCTCTCAATTCGCTGCTCAGCTGGAAACTCCCGAAGTCGACATTGCACTGGTAAGTGCTGCAGTCTTTAACAGGGCTTGCAAGGACGCTGGTATGGAACCCATACTCCTTCGTGCTATTCACTCTGAGGTCGCGGCCCGCGCCGCCGACCGCTCTTCCACTGCTCCTACTGTCCCTCTACTTCCTCCTTCCATCCCAGCAGAGTATGCTGAGTTTGCAGACGTCTTCAACGAGATTGCTGCAGATTCACTTCCTGAACACAGACCCTACGACTTGAAGATTGACTTGGAAGAAGGCGCTTCGCCGCCTCTCGGCCGTATTTATCCTTTGTCTGAAAAGGAGTTAGTCGCCCTTAAAGACTTCATTGACAAACAGCTGGCTACTGGTGCTATCACCCCATCATCCTCTCCTCACGGCGCTCCGGTCCTTTTTGTCCCAAAGAAAGACGGCAAACTTCGCCTTTGCGTCGACTTCCGTGGACTCAATCGTATTACCAAAAAGGATCGCTACCCACTCCCACTCATATCAGATCTTCTCGACGCTCCGAAAAGAGCTAAAATATACACCAAATTGGATCTCGCTCATGCTTATCATCTGGTCAGAATCGCTGAAGGTGATGAATGGAAAACCACCTTTCGGACCCGCTACGGCTCCTATGAATGGAAGGTTATGCCGTTCGGCCTTACGAATGCCCCTGCGGCTTTCCAGCGGTTTGCTAATGACATCTTCTCTGACATGCTCGATGTTTGTGTCATCGTCTATTTGGACGATATTCTGATCTATTCTGATACGCCAGAAAAACACCAAGAACACGTCAAGGAGGTTCTTCGGCGACTTCGCCATCATCGGCTTTACGCCAATCCCGAGAAGTGCGAATTCAATATGGATACTGTTGAGTATCTGGGTTATATTCTTTCTCCCGACGGATTAACTATGTCCAAGGAGAAAGTCCAGACAGTTCTAGAGTGGCCGGTCCCGAGGAAGGTTAAGGACATTCAGTCCTTCTTGGGTTTTGCAAACTTCTATCGTCGTTTTATCTATAATTATAGTGATATTGTTGTGCCGATGACTCGGCTTACCCGAAAAGGCGCTCCCTGGATCTGGGACAGCAGCTGTCAAGAGGCCTTCGAAAATCTCAAAATCGCTTTTACTTCTGCACCGATACTGGCCCATTGTGAGCCGAATCGTCCACTTATCGTCGAGACCGACGCCTAAGGATTGGTGGACGAGTAAAACTCAAGTCCAAGCATTGAGCGGAATAGCTCAAATTTGATACGCCCAAGATTCTTTGTGAGAAGATCTGCGGGGTTGTTACTGCCATCTACGAAGAATACTTGCACAAGACCACGTTCGACAACTTCACGGATATAATGATATCGGATGTCAATGTGTTTCGAGTGTTTGCTAGTGACAGGATTTGATGCCATGAAAATGGATCCTTGATTGTCTCCAGCAATAGGAATAGCGTCAAGTTTATAGCCTAATTCCTCAAGTAGATTGCGGACCCAAACCACTTGGCGGCTGCAATCAGACAATGCCATATACTCAGCCTCTGTAGACGAGTGAGCGATTGTTTTCTGCGCATGGCTGGTCCAAGAGAAGATGCCATTGGCAAGCTTCATAAAATATCCAGTCTGAGACCGGCGAGTATAAGGATCGGAAGCCCAATCCGAATCAGTCCAAGCACTGAGACCAATACCCGATTCACCATCATAGCAAAGTGCATATGATTTCGTACCTAGGAGGTAGCGGCAAATATAGAGTGCCTTGCTAAGGTGCTCTTGAGATGGGTTAGCTGCATGTTGTGCAAGCTTGGTGACAGCGAAGGAGATGTCGGGACGTGTGCCCAACATAAGGTAGAGAAGGGAACCAATAACCATCTGAAACTTGCTACGAAGAGCGGAATCCGCCTGGCCTTTGGTGGGTTCAGGTTGGAACCCTGCAGGAAGTGGTGTATCAGCCATTTTAGCATTTTCCATACCGCAACGCTGAAGGACTTTGTCAAGGTAGGCGCATTGATCAATATAGATCTTTTTGCCACGACGAGTAATCCGCATGCGAAGGAATTCTTTGGCTTCACCAAGATCTCTGCATTCCCAGTGTGACATGAATTTCTCTTTTAGAGAAGCTACGAGTTTCTTGTCAGGTCCAGCGAAGAGTGCGTCATCAACGTAGATGATGGCGATGACTAGTGAGTCATCTTTACCTCGACGGACAAAGATACCTGCATCAGAGCTCAAGCGTTTGAAGCCGAGTGTTTTCATGTATGAGTCCAGTGTTCGCCACCAGACAAGACCTGCTTGTTTCAGTCCATACAGAGCTTTGCGCAGTAAGAGGACTTTATCTTCTTTGCCTTTGATTCGAAAACCTTCAGGCTGTTCCATGTAGATAGTCTCATGTAAGACGCCATATAGATAGGCATTTCGAACATTGAGTCCAGTGAGATACCAGTTGTTCAGCGCAGTCAAGGCGAGCAACAGTCTAACAGTCTCAAACCGTACTACAGGAGAGAAGACTTGGTCATAATCAAGACCTTCAATTTGTGAGAACCCTTTGACAACAAGGCGTGCCTTCTTACGACCGTCAGATTTGACGTCGAAGACCCAGCGGTTCTTAATGACCTTTCGGTCTGCTGGACGATCCATGAGTTCAAAAGTACCACGCCGTTTGAGCGCTTCAAGCTCTTCTTGGCAGGCCTTAAGCCATTCCTCACGTTCAGCCTTAGGTAGGCGAGTAATGTCCTTGTAAGTCCATTCACGGACGTTCTCGGAGCCTTTCAGCTCCCCCTCAAAGGGAACGGCCTTAGCCATGAGAAAATATATTAATTCAGCTCCCCCTTCCCGACATAGTCTGATCAGGGTACTAGCTTCGTCACCGGGAGTGACAGAGGGTTGTTCTCCATCTTCAGGAGTAGGATGCTCAGTACTAGGTCCGGGAACCTGTTCTGGCTCAGGGCGCTCTTGCTCAGCCGAGGAGCTACCTGGCTGTGGAGCTCTTGCGCGTCTCTGAATATCCCTCTTTGGTCTCTCTACCTGTTGTTCCGTAGGAAGCTTACTGCTGCTTCTAGGATCACCGGTAAGACGAGTAGGTGGTCTCCGCACACGACCTGAATGTCTTGGTTGCTCTTCAGCAGGAGGTTGTTCATTCCGGGGTTGTGGCGGCGGACTAGGATCTCGCGCTGGCTGTTCAGCTGGCGCAGGCGGTGCAACGTCTTGCTCCGGATCCTGTCTCCTTTGGGGAGTAGTAGGTTGATGAGATGGAGGAACATCATCATCATCAGGTGGAGGAATTGGATCTTTAGGATCTGTGTTGCAATCTGGTAGTCGCGTAGAGCGATGACGCTCTGAGGCTTTACAACGAGGAAATAATTTCTCATCGAAGACAGCGTGCGTAGCAGTGAACATAGCATTGTTCGACCGCATGTAGATATTTCCGTGTCCACCATCAGAAACTCCGAGATATGTCATTAGTTCTGACCTGGGCGATTGTTTGTTTTCCCGTACTTCTTCATGAAGATAGACGTATGCGCCACAGCCAAAGACACGCAAGTGATCTATGCGCGGAACTTTGTTGTACAAAATCTCATATGGTGTCTTCCATTTGTGACGACGCATAGGAGTGAGGTTATACACACACACAGCATGTTTAACAGAGAATTCCCACCAGGATTCAGGAATACAGGCTTGAAAGCGCTGCGGTTCACTTTTCTCAATAATAGTCCGGATAAACCTCTCAGCTCGTCCGTTCTGCTGGTGGATATGAGGAGATGACCATTGTACTTTAATACCTTCGTTCTTAAAGAACTCATCAAGTGCATTGGATCTAAATTCTCCGCCACCATCAGACATCCATTCCTTGACGTTAGTCTCGTATAGATTTTTGACTGAGGCAATAAATTGCTTTATCACTGGCAGAGATCCGCTCTTCTTTTTCAAGTGGCAGAAGAACCCAAATGAAGTATAGTCATCTATGAAGAAGATCGTATACTTGTACTTGTGGTACAAAGTGGTAGGCCATTCTTTGAGGTCTGAGTGAATGAGCTCAAAGGGACGTGATGCCCGATGAGTAGTTGGCGGAAATGGACGTAAAGTCATTTTTCCCTTGGCACAACCTTCACAGAGATCTTCCTCATGGGGAATGCTGAAGGTGGGAACACCTTCTGCATGTTTCCTCAGTTGAGTGAGTGCTTCGCGCGATGGATGACCCATTCGGCGATGCATGGTAGTGTAGTCCACTGAGTGGATCACTAAGTTTACAGCCATAGGCTGTGGCGAATAATCTTTGAGAATATAGATTGTATCGCTGTGAGTTCGTGGTTCAAATGACAGGAATAAACCATCTTTGTCCCAGAAGTCAACTTTGTCTGCGTTGCCGCGAACAGTTTTGCCATCTTGTAGGAAGCGTCCTTGTGCTATAAGGAAATGACTCAACTCCTTCATATAGAATACTGGAGCGATCCGTGCCGAATGCATGCGACCCCTTACATCCTTGAAATGTATCAAGACAGTCCCAACGCCAGTAATGTAGGCAGTTGTGGTTGCAGTTGCTATAAGAACTTTTTCCTCAAGGTCTTCATACTCAATGAAGTCACTCAAGTCAAAGGTAGTGTGTTCAGAACAACCAGAGTCGTTCATCCACCACTTGGGTTGGTTCCTCTCTTTACCCTTACACTTCTTGCACACAGAGTATGAAACATCATGTACACAAAAATGTTCTTTGGATATATACTTGACATTGATACGATAATTATACAAGCGGGACAAGAGATCAGGCTTAAAGGCCGACTTGCATGTCTTCGTCACTGCGACCGATGAAGGTGCGTTAGTATATCTCGTATGATCAAGATCAGAGGAGGGTACTGACCCCATGGTGTCCATGAATCCAGTGATTGCCAAAATTTCACGATCCAAGTCGAAATTCATCAACTCATCAGGGTCAAAAGAGGCAGTTCCTGGGACCTCAAAGTCCATAGGAGGAGATGGAGGAGGCGGCGTAGGAGCCTTGTTGCCATCCTCAACATCATTCTCAGAAGGCAACACACGGGTGCGCTTCGTTGGAGGATCAGAAGAACCTTGCTCATCGTCACTACTATCTAACTCCGAAATGTGTCCAGATGGCTCAAGGGCACGAATGACTTCGGCAGTCGCACGGACGCCAATATCACGGGCACGTTGAATGGCCATCCTTGTCTTCTTATGAAGACGAAGGGACGTAGCATTGTGAGGAGGATTGTAGGGAGGATGGATAGAGTGCTTGCGCACATCTGGGACGGAAGGAGTAAGATCGGTACGTACCGGACCAAAGTCAACAGTACTGCCAATAGGACTGAAGTCCATAGAGTCTGCATCAGCTTGTGCAGCGTTTGCATTCCTCTTAGCCTTCTTGTTCTTTCCACTGCCACGCTTACGCTTCTTCTTGTTGGAGTCGTCGTTCCCGTTCTGTCCCTTCTGCTGCTGGTTACTATTGTTACCATGCTGCTGTTGGGAGAACTTGGGATCGTTTCCCTTGCGATGAACGTTCGAAAACTTGTTTGCGTTCTGCGGTTGGGAGTTGCTAATGGTGTCTCTGCTGAAAGCGTACATAACTGCGATACGAACTTTGGCAAACGTCAATTCCTTGAGCTCCTCAGTACCGAGTTGAGACATAGTCTGGACAACGACAGAGTAGCGTGATGGAAGCTTAGATAGAAGAATCAGAGCTTCGAGGTGGTCAGGGATGCCAATGTCAGCGTCATCCATACGGGTGAAGAACATGCCAATGTCAGTCATAGCTGTGAGTGGGTTTCCCTTGTATGGGACCTTGACAGCCATGGCAGCAGCAAAGTCATTAAAGACTGCGCCTAGACCTTTGACCTTGTAGGTTTTCTGCAAGAATTCCCACAGTTTCTTAGCCGTGTCACCCTCGTCCTTAGCAAGGGTGCGGATTGACGGAGAAAGGCGGAGGCGGATGTTTCCAACAGCCTTAGTGTCGGTCTCCTTCTAGGATTTGAGGTTATCGTCATACTCCTTCCAGGCTTTGACACTGTCGAGGTCTGTCGAATCAAGTGGAGACGGCTCGGCAGGCGGGTCGGAGATAATGGCGGACCAAAGCCCTGTGGCTTGGAGAAAGGCTTCCATTTCAGAGATCCAGGTGTCGTAGTTATCACCTTTAAGGGTGGTGGTAACAGCGGTGAAGAGTGCAGAAGACATTGTAATCTGGATAAAATCAACAGAGATGTCAGCAAGCAATTCATCAACGCTCAAGACAACAGATGAAAATAAAATGGCATGAATGTTATTGCCAGTAGTGACAAGTTGCGACATATGTCTAGCAAGCTGTCATCTACAGTGTCAAGCACTCTTGGGCGATGTCATAATCAGCACTTGTTAGGTGCGATATTGACTCCAGCGCCAGAGGCGACATTTCAGGTAAAGGTCTGTGTCAGAGACAGCAATCAAATAGATGTGTCAATGACAACAGTAAACCAGAGAGCGCTGCGAGCTTAGAGCTCAGCAAAGTGTTCATCCGGGGCCCATAACCTGTTGAGCAGGCAAGGGGTGCATAGTGGTGACACTCTCTAGCACCATACCTGGGTAGTATAGCTTATAATCTCAGTGAGGCAATAAAGATGAGAGAGAAGCGAGCTGGATTCCAGTACAGGACATAGCTACTTATATACATAAATGTATGACAGTATTACATAAGGAAGTACTGAGGAATCCGCATATGGTATATGATGTCAGTGTACACTAAGCATAGACTAGGATAACACATGACCGTATTAGTGATGTGTGAACAGCATAGCCGCGTTCAACAAAAACAACCCTTGACAACTGATATCAATCATTGTAACATGTGGATTCCTTGTAGCATGTGCTGATTTTGATGGAAATCATGCTGCATCTCGGAGTAGCGACATATGCTAAATCAATTCTGATATTCTCGGAATTAACTCCAGAGGTCCGGAGTTTATCTTTTAATCTAATCTTTCAGCTTTATGGCAATGCCATACAAAGATGAAGCTCGGAACACTTTAATCCTGCAGATATTGTCCTAGTCCAAGTCAAACACAAGTGTGGGTTTTAGTATTAGAGCTTTATTACTTGGAATACAACTGTATTATGCTATGAAGACCCACTTAAGTGTCATTCAGATGCAATCACTGTGTAGTTCTGTGTGTCTTCTCTGAATACAATGTACTGTCCAGTCTCAGCATCACTGATAGTACTTTACAGTTGAAAATGCATAATTACTGCATTATAGACTCAAATAAAAATGAGTCATATCAACGTACTGCAACCCAATGATCCTACCCAAACACTTCCTCCAATGATCCTGAATCCCGAGCTCTTTGGATAGAGTACCGCGTCGAATAATTGGCGAAATGAATATTGTTGAAATGGGGAGGAAGCAAAACCAAAAAGCCGACCGTCGGATCATGATAAGCTGAATGTGGCGCAGCGCTGGTGACATCGCTTCGAAAAGGGACCAGTGAGAAGTACGAGAGGAATAAGAAGAGGGATGGGAACAAGATGGTGGTGGTTGAAGAAGAAGAAGGATGTTACGATCACTTCTTTTTCATCTTATCTTTTCCTTATCTTGTCTTATCTTTTATCTTTTGTCTTATCTTCTATCTCCCTTATCCTATATCTTGTCTTATCTTGTCACCTGACCTATTATTTATGCTTACTGATACAACATGCGCTTTTCATTTACTTATATTAAACAAAGCAGTCTCACAACACATATACAGCATGACGATCGAGCTTTCATTACTTACACATTGCTTTACTTATGTTCTACTCATGTTTACCACTAACCCAGGGCGTTGGGCATTAGTAGGGCGGAGGGTTGTTTACTCGTATATAAGCTGTAGTTACTTGCTGTATTTCCTTAGCTTTGATCTCGTCTATTCTACCTGGTTTAGCCCAGAACTTTGCTTGCTTCCTTTATCGTTCCGCCAACTGAGGTTTTCTTGAGTGTGACGCCTGGTGACATCCGTTACTAGAACCAGTCGCTGACAGAAGATCAAAGCTATTCTTACCACCTGTCACACGCTACGCGATCATATCCCTATCACAGTTATCCCCGCTCACATTTTTACCAACCCTTCACAGACTTCTACTCTCTCTTCGAGCAGTGTCGCCTATAGTACAAAGGTGTAACGTTGAGTCCGACACCGTACTGGCAGACGAAAGCGTCGACTGATCACTAATCTTCGGAGAAGGGTCTTCGCGTGCACATCGAGCTCCATTCCTAGACAGGGAGGGTGCATCTGTTCATCAATCGAGAGTGGAAGGCTGCTTCCCACATCATCGTACTCTTTTTTCGAAATCTTCCCCACATTATTCCCGACTTCTACGAATCCAATCATACATTTTCCCATCATCACCACCGAGTTGCATTAGTAACTCGTCTTCCTTACAACGGATTCTACCTCAAGACTAGGACGACCTAGGCTTTCGGTAGAAACCGATCGTCCCCGCTCCCCCAACTCATCTGCTCCATCCACTTCATCTTCAATCGAACGAAACATCACCTCATTCATACCTGCCTACATATCACCCCACTACAGCATGTCTAACCCTACTCCCGATCCTATCCCCATGACTCCTGTCACTACTCCTCATGTTCATGGCAAGTCATTGCTCAGAGAACCCAGTATCTTTGATGGCGATAAAACCCAGTTCAAAGAGTGGCGCCGTACCCTCTTTGCTTACATTCGCGATCCAAGGAACAGAGTCACTACAGACAATGAGAGAATTGACATTGCAATCTCGTATATGCGAGGTCCCAAAGTCAGTAGCTGGGTCCAGAATTACACGGATGATAACTTCGACAATGATGAGGAGGAATGGGCTAGCACGTGGAAAGGATTCAAGGACGCATTGAATGCCTCCTTCCTAGACAAAGGACTCACAGAGAACGCACAGGAGAAGCTAGAACATCTCCGTCAGGGCCCCAGTGAAAGGGCAGAGGATTTCTTCAAGGAATTTGAAGTTATCATGCGAGACGCCGGGTATGCTAAGGACGCCCCCTACGTCATCAGGCTGATTGAAATGAACGTAAAGCCGAAGCTGATTGACCAAGTATATGGCACCAGTAATGAGCGAATCGAGAAGTTTGACGAGCTCAAACAGAAGATTATCAGCATCGATGACATGTGGTGGCGTCGTGAGGAAATGCGGCGCAACTGGTCAAACAGATACCAGCGGAATGCTGGGCAGGGACCTAGTAACCAGAAATGGCAACCACAGACACAGGCTCCAGTACCCAAGACTCCAACCCCTGCGGTACCCACCCAGGATAGGAAAGATGGGACCGGAATTACTTTCAAAGGTGCAGGCAGACCAATGGACATTGACGCTGCGCGTCGTAACAGGGAATGCTTCCATTGTGGCAAGCAAGGCCACATTGCAAAGTTCTGTCCAGAGAAAGCGCCGAAACCGCAGTTTGTCAGAGGCATGTGGAGCCGGATGACACAGGAAGATCAGGAGGCTATGGCCAAGGAATTGGGTTTTGTCCTGCCCCAGCAGTAGACGCAGGTCTGCCGGGGCCAATCTCAGAATCAGTATCGGACTTTTCGTCATCGTCATATGTAGACAGTCAATTTAGTTTTGAAATTGGTAGTACTGGTACATCCAATAAAAATAACTTATCTACAATGACGACCCGAACTGAGAAAAAACCTGTGAGATATGAACCGAACACACCTGAATGGGTGGTGCAGCGGTTACAAATGGACAAACTCCCCATGGCTATAGGAATCCTTAGAGCCTGGATGCCTGAAAGTCGTGTCAGAGAAGCATCGGAAGAAACGGTATTGGCTATACGAAATCTGAATCATGCTACCGCAACTGAAGCAGTTACCAATCTCAAAAGTCGTAAGAGATTCGTCCGAGGTACCCGAGGACGTGAGCTAAAGTTGCGAACCACTATTGAGAATATCAACAATGGTGTGCAAATTGAAACGGAAGCCCTCCTAGACAGCGGAGCCACAGGATCCTGTATCAATAAGGATTTTGTAGAACAGCACCAGCTCACTGTTAAGGAGTTACCAGTCAAAATGCCGGTCTATAATGCCGATGGCACTCTGAACAAAAATGGTTCCATAGAAGGCTATGTACAAGTCCGAATGGTGATAGGAGATCATGCCGAACGAATAGATTTGGCAGTTACCAATTTAGGCAAGACGGATATCTTCTTAGGCATAGATTGGCTACGTTACCATAATCCCAGCATTGATTGGAAGGAATCCACGTTGACGTTTGAACGTTGTCCTGACAAATGCGGATATCTGCCACACTATGAATCACCTGAGGATGATGGTACAGGGGAAAAGCTTCTCGATGATGAACGGATCTTCTGGTTCGATTGGGATGGGTATCTTTCCGACCAAAGTCATATCAAAGTACAAACTGCTACTACAGATGCCGCTGCTCCATACCTTGCTGAGTATGCTGATGTATTTAGTAAAAAGGACTTTGACCAAATGCCAGAAAGACGCCCATGGGATCATGCCATAGAACTAACGCCAGGTTCCAAGCCAGTCGATTGTAAAGTCTATCCCCTCAGCCCGCCAGAACAGAAGGCTTTAGATGAATTCCTAGAGGAAAACCTTAGATCAGGACGAATACGGCCATCACGTTCACCCATGGCTTCACCTTTCTTCTTTGTCAAAAAGAAAGATGGAACACTACGGCCCGTACAGGATTATCGAAAGCTAAATGACATGACTGTCAAGAATCGATATCCACTCCCGTTAATCCAGGAACTCATCGATAAACTGAAGAATTCCAAGGTTTTTACCAAAATGGATGTCCGATGGGGATTCAATAACATCCGTATCAAAGAAGGAGACGAATGGAAGGCAGCGTTCCGAACAAACAGAGGCTTGTTTGAGCCTACGGTCATGTTTTTCGGACTTACAAACTCACCCGCCACGTTCCAAGCATTCATGAATCATATCCTTCGAGAACTCATTGATCAAGGACACGTCATTGTCTACATGGATGATATCCTTATCTTCACGGACAACATTGAGGAACACCGAGTCATCGTCAGAAGGGTCCTTGATATCCTAAAAGCCAACAAGCTGTACTTGAAACCTGAAAAGTGTACCTTTGAGGCTAGGGAGGTCGAATATCTTGGAATCATCGTAGGCAATGGACAAATCCGGATGGACCCGAAAAAGGTTGAAGCAGTCCGAACCTGGCAGTCACCACAGAAAAAGCGCGAACTACAATCGTTCTTAGGGTTTTGCAACTTCTTCCGCCGGTTCATCCGAGACTTCAGTAAAATTGCCAAACCTCTAACACGGCTCACAGGGAATACAGCTTGGGAATGGACATCTCTTGAACAAGATGCGTTTGATCGACTGAAACATCAGATCATTGAAGATGTTACTCTCATTATCCCGAGAGAAACTGGAAAGTTCCGGGTTGAAGCTGATTCTTCTGATTACGCAAATGGTGCCGTATTGTCACAAAACGTTGACGGAAAATGGAGACCAGTAGCCTTCAGGTCCAGATCACTCAATGAGGTTGAAAGGAATTATGAGATTTACGACAAAGAGATGATGGCCATCATGGATTCTCTATCAGACTGGAGACAGTACCTGCTGGGCGCAAAAGAACCTGTTGAGGTCTTCACAGATCACCAGAACCTCCAGTACTTCCGGAAACCTCAGAAGCTGAACCGACGACAGGCCAGATGGGTAGTCGAAATCGCTGAATACCATATCGAACTCTTCCATAAGCCTGGGAAATCAATGGGAAAAGCTGATGCCCTGTCACGGATGTCAGGTCTTGAGAAAGGGGAGAACGACAACACCAACGTCACGCTACTAAAACCGGAATTTTTCATTTCTCAAATAACGGATCAGACATCTGCCCCTGAAGACGATCTGCTTAATCTCATCCGAAGAAAGAAAAACCAGCGAGACAAGTTAGTACAGGTTGCCCTCGAGTCTAAAGACAAGGAATGGCTTGAAACTGAGGACGGACTAGCGGTTTGGCAAGGACGCATCTATGTCCCTAAGGACAAAGAACTCAGAGGACGAATCATACAGGCACATCATGACGCCCAGACAGCAGGACACCCAGGTCGCTATAAGACTATTGAGTTGATTACACGCAACTACTGGTGGCCAGGAATCAGTCGAGACGTCAGGATCTACGTGGAAGGCTGTGAAAAATGTCAGGCCACAAAGACACATCGTACCAAACCTGTGGGACCGTTACATCCACATGACGTACCATCTGAGCCTTGGGAAATCATAGGAACAGATATGATTGGCGAATTACCGGAATCTGGAGGGTATAACGCCATCAGCGTGTTTGTTGATCACTTCACAAAGAGGTTACGGCTCTTTGCCACGCATACCACGATAACATCTGAAGGAATGGCACGTGTCTATCGTGACAAAGTATTCCCGGTCCATGGAATGCCCCGGAAGATTGTCCACGATCGCGGCCCTCAGTACCATGCCCGCTTCATGAAGGAACTGTACAAGTTGCTAGGAATCGAAAGCAACTATACAACTGCATACCATCCTCAGACTAATGGCCAGACGGAACGGATAAATCAAGAAATTGAACATTACATCCGTCTTTTTGTGAATCATCATCAGAGTGATTGGCACGAATGGCTTCCTATGATGGAGTTTGCATATAACGATCGAGTACACTCAGCTACGAAGGTTTCGCCCTTCTACGCAGACAATGGCAGACACCCATACAAAGGAACCACACCGAAGATGACGTCACAAAACCCAACAGCACAGGAATTTGCCGATAGTATGAAATTGATCAGGGAAGAAGTAGGATCGGCGCTGAAAAAAGCCGCTGAGGACATGAAGCGCCAATATGACAAACACCGGAATGAAGCGATAGAGTATAAGGCTGGTAATAAAGTTTGGCTTGAAGGAACCAACATAACGACAGATCGCCCAATGAAGAAACTCGGGGATAAACGATTTGGACCGTTTAAAGTTCTTGAAAAGATCAGACCCAGCTCATACAAACTCGACATCCCTCGCACGTGGAAAAGAATCCATAATGTCTTCAACGAAACACACCTATCCCCGTACCATGAACCCCAATTCCCGACACAACCCCGAAACACTGAACCACCTCCAGACGTAGTAGGAGAAGAAGAAGAATACGAGGTAGAAGAAGTAGTCGATTCACGCAAGTATCGGAATGGCATCCAGTACAAGGTAAAATGGAAAGGTTATGGACCACATGAAATGACATGGGAACCTGCAGCTAATATGACGAATGCCAAGGAATCTGTTCAGGACTTCCACAAGAAGTATCCTAACAAGCCCAGGCCTCGAGTCCTTAAACGGATCGAGATTCCGATTGCTCAGTTTCCCACTGAATTATTCCGACCAGTCCCTACACCAGACATAGAACCGGTTCCAAGTAACATGCCAACTGAAGCACTTGTCAACCGACTTGCGCGTCATGGAATTCGCGCCTTAAGAGGGGGGTAATGTTACGATCACTTCTTTTTCATCTTATCTTTTCCTTATCTTGTCTTATCTTTTATCTTTTGTCTTATCTTCTATCTCCCTTATCCTATATCTTGTCTTATCTTGTCACCTGACCTATTATTTATGCTTACTGATACAACATGCGCTTTTCATTTACTTATATTAAACAAAGCAGTCTCACAACACATATACAGCATGACGATCGAGCTTTCATTACTTACACATTGCTTTACTTATGTTCTACTCATGTTTACCACTAACCCAGGGCGTTGGGCATTAGTAGGGCGGAGGGTTGTTTACTCGTATATAAGCTGTAGTTACTTGCTGTATTTCCTTAGCTTTGATCTCGTCTATTCTACCTGGTTTAGCCCAGAACTTTGCTTGCTTCCTTTATCGTTCCGCCAACTGAGGTTTTCTTGAGTGTGACGCCTGGTGACATCCGTTACTAGAACCAGTCGCTGACAAAGGAAAGGAATCATGTAATGGTCCAGAGCGCAATACAAAGTGGAGTAAGTTCAAAAGTACGAGCAATCACCGGGATGGCCGAAATAAGAAGTATAAGTGAAAGTAGGTATTTTATAGTATATTTTTGAAGGCGTGTATTGGGCATAGAAGTATATTGTTAAACAAAGTATGCTTGAAAGGTATAAGAGGTGTGTGGCTACCAACGAGGCAAGCCACACTCCCACAACGTAGCCCCTATCATTTTCCTTTTCTCACTGTCTCTATGCCCTTATTTGTATGATACATCACTCCATCACTTTCACGTCCCACCATTGTCGAACCCTCATCGATTACTGATCCACCTGACCCCCTTCATCAATTACTGATCCATCAGCTACCCTTCTCCTTCTACCGGCTTCCGCCACCTTCTTTATTCTCAAACTATACAGTATTACATCGTCAGTTCTTGCAGACAGGATTGTGTATATAAAGCCAGCCCCCCACTACCTGGTCCCTGTCACAAAGCGGAGCAGAGAGGCAGAGCGACTAAGCGGAGTGATAATGCAGAGCAACTAAGCGGAGCAGAGACAGACTGGTCCCAAGATAATGACAGAGTTATATTAGTATCGTAGTTGTAGGTACTAGTAAGTAAGCACGTACCTGGTCCCAAGATAATGACAGAGAGGTCAAGATAAGGGACCAGGTAGTGGGGGCTGTCTTCATATACACAATCCGGTCTGCGAGAACTGACGATGTAATACTGTATAGTTTGAGAATAAAGAAGGTGGTGGAAGCCGGTAGAAGGAGAAGGGTAGCTGATGGATCAGTAATTGATGAAGGGGGTCAGGTGGATCAGTAATTGATGAGGGTTTGACAATGGTGGGACGTGAAAGTGATGGAGTGATGTATCATACAAATAAGGGTGTAGAGACGGTGAGAAAAGGAAAATGATAAGGGCTACGTACTTCATGACAGTCCCTTATCCTGACCTCTCTGTCATTATCTTGGGACCAGGTACGTGCTTACTTACTAGTACCTACAACTACGATACTAATATAACTCTGTCATTATATTGGGACCAGTCCGTCTCTGCTCTGCTTAGTCGCTCCGCACTACCACTCTGCTCAGTCGCTCCGCATTATTACTTTGCTCAATTGCTCCGCCTCCCTGCTCTAGTCACCCTGCCACTGTCGCTTTGTGACATTAGGTCAAGATCCATTACTGCACTGACAGCCTACCGATAAGGTTGTCCTTGCAGGATCCATAGACACCACGCCTTCCCTGGTCCCGCGGTTCTGAAACACCCGCTGCCAGTGTAGACTGCTCCACGCTCCCACACGCACTTGACCCCAGAGACCACGCTCACGCCCACAACAACAACAATAATTGGCATGATTGCCAGTCTCAACCTTGCCCCAACGCCCTTCCCAACTCAATCCAAGAGTCACTTACTGTGAGCAATATAACCTTCCTGCCAATTCCCCAACCCCGATTGCCTACTCCTATCATGTCAACTCCTATCCCGCCTGCCACACCTGCCCCACCTGCCTCTGCAGAAGATCTCATGACTCAGCTCATTAAACAAGTAGCCAATCTTGCTACAGCTATGGAGGAACACTCATCCTCCAAGTCCAGCATGAACAAACCCGAGGTATTCAAGGGTAAAGACAGTAACAAAGCACGACGTTTCAGAGCTCAGTTCCAGAACTGGGCATCAGAACAACCTGATCTGGCCAACAGTCAGGCAAAGCTTATCAAGTCGGCTTTAGGCTTCTTCACAGAAGGTGCTGGAGACTGGGCGACCTCGCTGGGCTCTATACCTCTCACGATTTGACTTCCACATGATCCACCGCCCCGGTAGAACAAACACTCAGGCAGATGCTCTCTCTCGTATGGCAGCCCACCAGGTACTAGACAATGAGGATAATCGACAGCAGACGGTCCTTAAGCCCACCCATTTCACCAAAATTGCGGCCTCTATCCTATGGAACCCCTTAGAGGATCGCATCCAGAAAGCCTCACAACGGGAAGCACAGGTACTGGAAGGTCTCAAAACAGTCAAAGAGCATGGACTACAATGCTTGGCCAATGGAATTGCTGAATGGGAAGAGGACAACGGTCTGGTGTACTACCGAGGTCGAGTATATGTGCCAGCAGACGATGATCTGTGCACCAAAGTGCTACACCAATGTCATGACCATCCCACTGCTGGACACCCTGGGCTCCATGGAACACTCGATCTAGTTAGCACCTACTTCTGGTGGCCAACACTGCGCTCCTTTGTGGAGAAATACGTAGAGGGATGTGAGACATGCGCATGCAAAAAGATCCAACGACACCCACGAGCTATAACTCAGCCACTAGACGTACCTTCGGGTCTATGGGAAGAAGTAGGAGTGGACCTGATAACGCAACTGCCTAACTCCCAAGGATACGATGCAGTCCTAGTTTGCACGGATCTCTATGGGAAACAAATTCATGCCCTCCCATGTACTAGCTCCATCACTGCAGAAGGCGTTGCTGACATCTACTACAGGGAAATCTTCCGTCTCCATGGGCTCCCTCTCCACTTCAAGTCCGACCGCGGGCCTCAGTTTGCAGCTAAACTCATGTGATCTTTACCCGCTAGACTAGGAATAAAATCAGACCTTACATCTGGGTACCGTCCTCAGTCCAACGGTCAAACCGAACGCGCCAACCAAGAAGTAGAAAAGTACATTCGACTCTACGTAGGTCGTCGGCAGGATGACTGGGCAGAACACCTTCCCATGGCAGAGTTCGTAATCAATTCGCAAACCCACTCTGCACTAGGCATGTCCCCATTCGAGCTAACCTATGGATACCTCCCCTTGTTCAACATCCCAGTGGGACAATGCAGCGGGATCCCAGCTGTAGATGACCGCATACAGATACTCCAAGAAGCCCGACAGGACGCAGGGGCCACCTTGTACTTAGGGAAAAAGCAGCAAAAAGAGGGATACAAACGAGGGAAACAGAAAGCTCACCAGTTTAAAATCGGAAATTTTGTCTGGCTCAGCGCGGAGGACATCAACCTCTAACTATCCAGTGAGAAACTAGGAGATCGGCAGCTTGGACCTTACTGAATCCTAGAGAAGATTGGACCCCTGGACTACCGCCTGGACCTCCCTTGACCGTATCCATCCCGTCTTTCATGTCGACAAACTCTATCCCTGGAAAGGTAACACCATCAATGGAGAAATACCAACGCCACCAGAGCCAGTCTACCTAGAAGATGAAGATGAACTGGAATATAAAGTAGAGGAAATTCTGGATAGTCGGGTCCGGTGGAAGAGGTTGGAATACCTGGTCAAGTGGAAGGGTTACGACGCAGGGCATAACCTCAGCCGTGCTCCAAAGATTGTTCGAGCCTTCCACAAGAAACACCCCACAGCAGCAAAGGCTTGACCATCGAGGGCAATGGTCATAAGAAGGGGGGTAATGTCATGAAGTACATAACCCCTATCATTTTCCTTTTCTCACCGTTTTGATGCCTTTACTTGTACGATTACATCACCACCAAATCCCATCGATTACTGATCCACCTGATCCCCATCATCGATTACCGATCCACCTGTTACCCTTCTCCTTCTACTGGCTTCTGCCACCTTCCTTGTTCCTAAACTGTACAGCATTACATTGTTATTTCTCGCAGATCGGATTATGTATCCGCTTAGTCACTCCGCCGCTGCCGCTTTGTGACAGATTTGGGTTTCTTGGGATGTCAAGTACTCAGCATTTCTCCACCCACATCCAAGTCCTGCTCCCCTGAATCATCCTCTACCCCCACCCTCACGACTGCCTTGATGCTCACTACCCCCCCCCCCTCCTTGACTAAACTCACTGCCTCACCCTCCTCCCTCCTCCAATGGATGGACCATGTCCCCTCTCCTGTCTCTCTTTCTTTCTTCATAACTTATTTCTTGCAGTTCTTGTTAAGAACTGAGTCTGGGTTGAGGTGATGTGTGTATGGTGTTGTGCGGTATATATAGTGTAAACGAGTCAAGTATTTCACTTCCTTCCGCCTCTCTCTGTTTCCAGCCTCAATCAACTTGGCAGGCTGCTCAAGGATGTGGTTGTCTACATACATATTAGTCTAGTACATAACAGTCTACACAGCACTGTCAACGTTGACAGAACAGAGAACATGAACTCCGAGAACTCCCAGAAACCCAGAAATCCAGAAATCAGCTCTAATCCCAGTTAAGCGCTGTGAGAAAAACACCCGGGCTCTTCGATTCGGCATACAACCCCGAGAGCGCTTAGGATTATGGATTATGGAATTATGGAATAAGCGCTTGGGGATCGATTTTTCCTTTGAGAAACGAAGATAATCCAAGGTAATCTAATCTAATGCAAGATAAGCGTTGTGAGAAAAAAGGCCGGGTATACCCGGGCCTCTCGGCATACAACACCGAGAGCGCTTACGGATTATGGAATTAGCGCTCTGTCATCGATTTTCCTTCCTCCGTTCCATCAAGCGTTGGGTCCATTTGTATCGAGAAGCAAGTCTGGAGAATCGAGTTTGGAGTATAGGAGAACAGGAGAATCCAGAATCGAGAGTATAGGGTATAGCGTATACATCGTCGTGGAGGTTAAGAAGTACGTGGAGATATACACAAAACCACTACGGGTTGCTCACTGAGGTTTTAACGTTGTTCAGGGAAAACTTCGTGGAGTTGCAGTACGACGCTCCTACATTAACAACAACAACATCTACACTGGCGTCTTAGAGTGGTAATCGATACCCGTTGGAAACACGGAACGAACGAAACAACGTGCAACGAAACAACTAAAGCAACCAATCCTCTCTGGGATGTCGAATCCTCACCGTCTTTCTACCACCCCTGCCTCCACCACCAAGTCCTCCTTCGCTACCTCCTCTCCAATCGACAAATTCCCTCCCTCCTCCTCTACCTGGGACTCGGACTCTGACGACGACGGATGGCAGGACATGCCTATCGTGCACACGGACTCGCTTCGAGGGGGGTTGGACGAGGAGGACCAGCGGAGGTATCACTACAAGGTCAATGAGAGTGGGATTAGCGAAGGAAACGAGGTCGGAAACGCCACTGGCACGACACTAGACACGGACGAATACGGGTATCGGTGGAGATCTAATCCTATGCAATCCAAGACCCCTTCATCGAAGGAACATTCGTTCACCACGGAATCCAACTACACCCGTCTGCGACACGTGGAAGAGGACTGGGAGGAGTCTCCGTCGGTGGTGGCGACCTCGCGGTATTTGTTCCACGATCATTATGCTTTAGAGGAACGCGGGAGCAGCGGGGGGTATGGATTAGCAGACGACGATGGGAAAGCGATAACTCCGTTATCGCAGATGCAGCAGACGAAGGGGTTGTTGTCGGAGAGTCAGAGGATTGCGTATGTGGGGTTGTGTGCTGTGGTGATCCAGGATATGATCCACGAGGTGAGTGTGGAGGAGACGGTGAAGGTCAAGCAGGGGGATGGGGAGGTCAAGGTGATACCGAAGAAGGTGAAAGGGAGAGATGGGGTGGTGAGGGGGGTGGTGAAGAAGGAGTTGAGGGGTGCAGTAGGGAGTATGGAGGTGTGGGCGTTGAAGATACTGGGAAGGCTGTATTATCATATCGGAGTCGAACCCCCCGAACAGCGCATGATCGAGTCTCTCTCGGAACACGGAGTTCAACCAGGGGACTTGGTCCCCCCCTTGGTGGAGATGAAAGAGGTGGTTAACCCCGAATGGAGCTACACCCCGGACGACCCTTCCATCCCCAAACACATCACAGTAGACATGCGCTACACCCTCCTCACCGACCTCTTCCTCATCCTCATCGCCGACTCCGTCTACGACTCCCGCTCCCGTGCTCTCCTCTTCCGCGTTGGGTCACACCTCTCCCTCTCCTGGTGGGACATCGTCGTCTTCGAAGGCCGCATCGTCGACGCCGTCGGCGCAGGCGAGGGCGTCGGTGAATCATCCGACGAAGGAGGACTCCAAAAAAGCGAAGGCGCTGTTGCAGACCAAGTCCGACGTCTCAGAAATCGAAGAATTGCCTTACTCGGACTCGCGACACTCGGTGGGGGGTTGGTTATCGGTCTCAGCGCGGGGCTCCTCGCACCCGTTATCGGCATCGGTCTCGGTACCGCGTTCAGCACCATCGGTCTCACCGGGGCATCTACCTTCCTCGCCGGATCAGCCGGGGCAGCTGTTATCACCACCGGCGGAGTCCTCACCGGTGCCGGAATCGCTGGAAAAGGAATGATCCGACGCACCCAGGTCGTGCGTGTCTTTGATGTGCTCCCTGTGCACCAGAACCAGCGCGTCGCGTGTATGCTCTGTGTACCAGGGTTTCTTAACGGTCCTTTAGACGACCCGAGACTCCCGTTTTCGGTACTGGACCCGGTAGGGGGGGATGTATTCGCGGTGCTGTGGGAGCCGGAGATGATTAGGGAGACGGGGAGCGCGTTGGGGATATTAACAGGAGAAGTCCTTTCGCAAATCGGGCAGACGGTGCTGCAGGCAACGGTTATGGCGACGTTGATGACGGCGTTGCAGTGGCCTATTAGTGAGCTCCTTTCCTTCCTCCTTCCCTGTTATTCCTCTAACTCCCTCGTAGTTTTAACCAAACTCGGATACCTCATCGACAACCCCTGGTCCAACGCCCTCGACCGTGCACACGCCGCAGGACTCGTCCTCGCCTCCGTCCTCCGCTCTCGTCAACTCGGTGTCCGTCCCATCACCCTCATCGGCTTCAGCCTCGGTGCCCGCGTCATCTTCTACGCCCTCCTCGAGCTCGCGAAGAGCGGAGCGTATGGAATCGTGCAAGACGTCTTCCTCCTCGGCGCCACGCTCAGCGTCAGCACCTCCCTCTGGGAACAGACCCGCTCCGTCGTAGGGGGGAGATATGTGAATGCGTATGCGAGGAATGATTGGGTGTTGAATTATTTGTTTAGGGCGAGTAGTGCCGCGACGGGTGGGTGCTTTTTCCGAGTTTGAGGGGGGGTTTCTGATTGCTCTATATTCCAGGAAACGTAAACACCGTCGCGGGGCTCCGTCCCATCGAGGGCGTGCAGGGGCTGGAGAATGTCGATGTTACTGATAAGGTGAGGTTGTTTTCTTCCTTGAGTTTGTGGTTGAGTGTTTTTTTGTGGAATTATTGATAACGGAATAACTGACTGACTGGCGTTTCTCCTTCACTCTCACCCGCTCATCCTCCTTTCACTCACTCCCTCCCTCCTCCTCCGTTACACTCACTCCCTCACGCTTTCATTTCCAATATCTCCAGATCGCAGGCCACATGTCCTACCGCGTCTACATGCCCGTCATCCTCGAAGAGCTCGGGTTCAAAGTCACTGAGAGGTGGTTCGACGAGGTCGAGGTGAGCGTTTGACCCCCCCCCCCCCCCCCCCCCCCCCGGTTCTCTTCGATTGACTGATCGACTGATAAATATCTATCGTTCTTTCTCTTCCTCCCCTTTTGTTCTTTCTGTTCTCTTCGTTCTCTTTCAACCCAGGAACCAGACTTCGAAGGCGACCGCGTTGTACTTCCCTCCACCTCCTCCACCTCTCCCGACACGGAAACCAACACCTCGAACCTCTCCTGGTTCGCCCGCCGAAAAGCAAACGCCGCAAAAGCCGCAGCACACAAAGAGGCAGAGCAGAGACGGAAGGAGGAGAGGACGAAGGCGGGTGTGCAGCGGCCGCCGAGTTATGCGAGTTGGGTGGGGAGGGGGAAGGTGGAGAAGGAGAAAGCCAAAGTGAGTTTGGATGATGGAGAGCTTCCGCCGAGGGAAGGTACACCACCGATACGGACCGCGTCACCATCTGGATCCATCGTTGGTCCTGTACACCCCACTGCGGATTTGTCTTCTCGTTCCTCCACACCCACTCCAACTCCCACTTTGAACTCAAACTCCACCACCACCACCCCAAACTCCGACCACATCGTATCCACACTCCCCAAGACCGCCGGGTTCGATTTCGCTGCGATAAAAGCCGAGTTGAGGGAGTTGTCGAAGGCGGTGGGGGTGGAGGGCGTGGGGTTGGAGGGTGTGGAGGCATTGGAGGGCGTGGACGCTGTTGAAGCACCTAGAATGATGAGGGTGGGGAATCGGGTGAACAACAATAACGAAGAAGAGATATTTGAAGAAGAACCAGAAGAAATCGTAGAACCCGGACCCTTATCATCATCATCATCGTCTCCACCACCCACACCACCCTCGAAATCACCCGACCCGGGGTATTTCTCATTTCCACGAAGGACGTCGATGGGATCGACGGCATCGCCTTACAACAACGACAACAATGCATCCTCGGTATCGTTATCCTATAACCCTTTCGCTACTACTGCTACCACACCTGCCCCTGCATCCCTCACTGGCTTCGCTGCTACCCCTACCACTTCAAATTCAACTTCAACCTCAACCCCACCTGACTTTGGTCGCTCGACGACAACGACGACGGGTCTTACATTTGGGAGTGCGGATGGGGAGAGGATTACGGGGAGTGCTGGTATTGGGCTACCTGATCCGTGGACGGTTCCGTCATCAAGTTCGAGGAGGAGAGAGGATGTGGGGAATCCGTGGGGATGATACACTTTGACAAGGTGAGAGTGAGGGGTAAGGGTGAGGGTAAATAATTGCATGATGAGTACGAAGATGAATTATCGTAGATATTGCCAAAGTGTATGATAACACATACACATTCCCACAACAACACAGTAACTTAACCTTAGCAATGAATTAATGATCTTCGAGTCTTTGCACCACATGGCACTGCTTTTAGTCACGCAGGTACCCAAGGATTGTGATTCGACATATGCTCGAAGGTTTTGTAGGTACTTCAGGGTGTGCACACATTGAGCCTTTGAAAGCTGTTCACTTTACTGTGTTTGCATTCCCCCCCCCCCCCCCCCCTTGGGCATTCACATCAGCATTATTTTCCAGCAGCACCTTTACAATAGGCTCATTTCCATGCAATAAGGCTGCCTGGAGAGCATTCCCATAGTATCCCCCTCGTGCATTAACATATTGCTTCACATTGTGAACACTTTGTATAAGATTACTCACAGCCCCATACAATCCATTGAGGGCTCCGTAGTATAACGGGCCTGCTGTGAATTTATCCAAGATAGAAAAATAGTTCTTGTACATTTCTTCCCATCTTGAAAACTGTACACTGTTTGTCAACATTGCACATATCAAATTCTGACTTTGGCCTTGTACTTTGAACTCCTCCACTTTTGATGCATGGTTGGAGCCAATGTTGTAATGCATATGCAACAAAAGACCGCTTTTTGAATTCAGTATTGTCATCTTGCATAAGGTAGATGATGGTTGTTTGGGTCATCACATCATGAGCTAAGTGTTCATTGAATGACAATGAATCCTGCATCTCCTTGGATTGCCGATATGAAATTAGATATTCCTTGACTGATGCATGGGCAAGTTGAAAAATATCATTCTGTCCTACAGTCACTAATGTAGAGGGAATATCCTTCTCCACCTGAAGTTCCATTTCATCAGGATCAAACTTTTGCTCCAAGAGGTTGATTTTCCATATTTCATTGACTTTTCTCGTGGTCAATGGCTCAAAAGCATAAAGAAGCCACAGAAGTAGATGTTGTACATCTTCTTTTTCTTCTTCTGTTAAACTTTCCAAAGCCTGGTCATATGTTTCTGTGAGAGTTGCAGGTAATGTCTTCAAAGCTTCTTTTACATTCCTCTTCCTCTTCCATTTCTGCAACTGCATCATTTGGCAGTCCACCCAGCGAAATCTGAGACATTGTTTCAAGTCAGCTGATCGTCAAGTTGATTCTCAACAAATACTACGCACATTCCCTGAGCACCTTTGTTCAATGTATCCTTTATTTCACCAATAATGTCACCTTTGAACCATGGTTGATCATGAATCTTGAGTTCAATGTAACTTGCAATATCCTCATCAATTCTTGACTCTGGGCCACCAAGTTGAATTTGAAGCAGATTCTGTACAACCAATTCTGGGTTTGATCTGCTTGTCACAACAATCCGCAACTGATATGAGGATGTAGTCAGCCAATTTAACACCTTGCATGCATCTGCCTCTTTGCATTCATCCAATGCATCAACAGCAATGGTCATATCATTTCTGTCTTGGATCATTGTTTCCAATATGTTTTCAAGCTCCCTGTGTGTGTGTTGCTCAAATGGCTTTGACTTGTAAAGGGTGTTGAGAGCAGGATGAATACCCTCGCTTGATAATCCCATTTGCTGAACCAAAGACAACAAGAACCCACTATATGTGGTCTTTGACTCTGTGTTATCCCGGGTATCAAAATAATGATACCAGACAGGACTTTTTTGGTTCATCTTTTCCAGGTTTTGATTGATTGTTGTGCTAGAATGTCTTGATTTAATGAAAGTGAGCTGTGATTATTGTTATCACATACATTAGAAAGGTCTTTCCTGCCCCAGCTATAGTTTCTGATAAGGTCAAACATTCCTTTCTTCAAGAGCATAGTCAAACCTGGTCCTTGAATCCACAGAAGGCCATGCTTACATTGCTTAGATCTCCATTCCTTGTATTTATCAAGTTCAAATATCCATTGGCCAGTGCCTAAGCATTTGTTGTTTACTGCAGTGACAAAATTGGCTGAACAATCTGGTGCATTGAGCCATTTGTGGATCTTATTGATGTCATCACCTCCTAGGGGATTAATGTGTTTAGTTTATGTGAATGGTCCGAATTTTCATAACATACCAATGGCTATGAAATTTCCGCCATAGATGGCAAAATTCTTTGCTTGGTAAAACATGCTGCTAGCGCTAATCAAAGTGTCAGTTATAGTAAGAATGGTTTCCCAAGACAGTTATACCCAGTATCCATTTCCCTGGAAGGAACACATTAGTCCAAAAAATTCAAGACTGGACAAATTGAACATACTGACTGTTAGTGAACTCTTGCAATGAACAATGGTGGTCGAAAAGCAAGAAGGGAATGATGGGCTTCATCGAATTACTATCATCTTTTGTAAGCTCCGATTTGAAAGTTTGAGAACGGAGGAACGTCATTGGGTCATGCAACGTGTCCCAGCCATGAATTTTGGTGACTACTAACTATATAGGGAGATACTTCTCTAATGCACTTTCCCATGTGTCTTTTACAAGTCTCTAGAGAAAATATGTATCCGATGAAGCACTTATATATATTATCAGACTAGTGCTCAATCATTGCAGCATGTCTCCTGTGTTTTTCTTCCCTCTCGACTCTCATTGGAGCTATGAATGCAAATTTACCTAGAATCACTGGACCATGAGTTCATTTCCTTTTATCGAACAAATTTCTGTGATCACTTACTACTCGATGTATTGTCTGTGTGTGTTGTTGTTTTCCAGATCCCCGCTAATCCAATCCACACCCCTCCTCACCATTCTCTACAATCTACACCAACTTTGTAATATCCTTCATCGCCTAGGCGCGATTTTGCGTTCTCGTGATCAACGATATCACAAACATCATAGGTATCGTGTGTTTCACTGTTCGGAAGAAGGATAAGGAGGGCATTGGAGGAACGTTACGGCAGAGGCTCCGGATACGGTTGAGGTAGAGAAAGGGAAGTGAGGAGGAGGTCGTCGCTTTACCCGCGATTCCAGCACCGATCCACACCCCCCCAGCCGGCCCAGCGAGGAACGTTGATACCTTGATAAGTCCGACAGTACTAAATGCAGAACCCAACCCTACATCAATGACGGGTGCCAGCAACCCATGACTAGCCCTTCGCCAGGTCTCGTGAGTTCAAGTAACGCAATCCGTCGATTTCTGAGACGCCGGACTTGGTCTGCGACAGCGGATTCGCTTTTTTGAAGACCACCGTCTGTGGCATCGGTTCCGGATTCCCCGACGCCCTCGCCTGCGCCGACAATGCGGCCTTCGAAGACGACGATGTCCCACCATGAGAGGGAGAGGAGGGAGCGGGAGCGGGAGTCGTAGACTGAGTCGGCAATGAGGATGAGGAGAAGGTCGGTGAGGAGGGTGTAGCGCATGTCGACTGTGATGTGTTTGGGAACTTCTTCTTCTTCCTCACCACTACTCGCTCCATTCAGGGTTAACCACCTCCTTCATCTCCACCAAGGGGGGGACTAAATCCTCTGGGCGTACCCTGTGTGTGGATATCGTTCGTTCCGTGTTTCCAACAGGTTTAGATTACCACTCCAGACGCCCTGCACGTCGTTTGTTTGTTCGTTTGACTGCAGAATCGTTGTTGTTATTGTGATTGTTATTGCTCCAGATCGTTTCGCGTGAGCCCAGGTAGTATCAGGTGTTGTGGTCGAATGTCCAAGAAGAAGTCTCGTACACCTAGGTAAAAACCTCCGTGAGCAACCGTAGTTTTGGGTATGTCTCCACGTAGTTCTAACCTTCACGACGCGATTACTCTCGATTCTCCTATACTCCGGACTCAATTACAATGTATACTCCAGACTTGATACTCAATACATGCAAACGCTTGATGAATGGAAGAGAGGAAAATCGATGACCAAGCGCTTATTGCAGCGCTCTCGGGGTAGGCGTCCGGGTATACCCGAGGTTTCTCTCGGCGGCACTTATCTTGGATTAAATTAGCCGAATTCTGCTTCTTCTGCTTTCTCTGTTCTGTCAACGTCGACACCACTGTGTTTTCCCTAAAGATTCCTCCCCTACTTCAGGTTTCCGGTACACGATGCAGTAGTGCACTGACCAACGAACATAACCAGCGAGCCATATTAAGCCCTCCCAGTGAGCTCGACAGGGTTTGATTGAAACCTGGCTAAGTATCCCGTGGCGAACGCGATGTCTGCGCGAGTGCAGGTCGAACCCCACATGAGAGATCGAAGGAGTTCACGGAATGGCTTGTTCTCCATGAACATATGTTCATCATCCGGCAGAGTTTCTGGTGACTGTTCTAGTTGGATACCTACAGGGAGTGGAGTCTTCTTTGGCTGTACATCTTGTAGGCCAAAATGCTGAAGCATCCGTGTAAAATATCCTTGTTGTGAAATAGTAATCGCGCGAGTAGATGGGTCTTGACTTATCGACATTCCCAGTAACATTCCGAACCCTACTTCATCCGACTCCCAACGCTTCCCATGGTCTCATATTCACCTCCTCGACGGCGTAAGCATATGCAAGGATCTGCCCTGGAACTCCTGTATCCATCTTCTTTGAAGCCACTTGACAGGGTAGCTTGCCAGTCGTGGCTACCCTGCATGGTCCCGTAGATTGACCGCTGTAGTTTACAAACCAAGTTTTCGCATCCCGGCTGTAGCTAATGGAACAAAAATATATATATCCCGATCATTAGATCGGGTTTGGTAAGTCGGAACATAGATAGATAAACGGAAGTATAGATAGGAAGGTAAATACCGTAACAAGTAATATCAAAGCTAGATGTACGGAGTATTCTTCAACAGATGACAAGGATTGGGATAAGGGTGATGTCAATGGTGAATAATAATAATAAATCAGTAATAGCTCAAGGATGTATTCCTAAGGAATTTGAGGACGGTATGTATGTATGTACACAGTTTTGAGTTTTTTCACTTCTGTGGCACAAACTGGTGTGTACTATAGTAGTGTATACTTATTGTCACTTCCATACATTACAACCCACATAATACATTTGTATATTCCATAGATGTACAGGAGACAACAATGTTCATGTAATTGTACAGTAGTATGGTGAACTCATCATTCAAGCAAAATATCCCATTGTCACTCAGGAATTTCTTCCGCATCCATATCTCACCTACACTCAGTCGGAAATCATTTTTGTACAACTCCACCGTTCCATTGACTCTGAGGTCCGAGATCTAAGTACTGACTTTTTGCTGAGAGCAGCCAGCAGCCAAAGCACTTCAAGAAGCAGTACAAAAAATATTTGTTCTGGGTGCTTTGATAGCTGGAAAGCGTCAACTGCTCTCAAGTTCTCTTGCATTTCCTTTTATCTTTGACCAGTACTTAGTGACCATCAAAACCACTAGCTCCGTTGTTTAGACTCCAACAACAAATCCCTCCAGGTTTTTCTATTGAACAAATATTTCAACGAACATCCTTGAATTCATGTGCCATATAGATATACAATTCAGGAATTATCATCATTCCAAATTCACTCTTATGAGTCAAAATTCCACCTTCAATTTCTGTTCCCAGTTGCTCTTCCTTGTTTTTTTGACTCTGGACTGGAAGATTGATATCTGCATAGAACCAGACCAAAGACCAACTGCTCAGATTTAAAACTCTGATGAACAAGATACTTACATGTCTGTTTCTCCAGGCTTTCAGCATACAAGACAAGTTACAGAGGTGAGTGTACTTGGGGGAAACTCAGTTTCCGTTGCAGGGGCAATTGCGGGAGGGTCAGTTACTGTATCAAAGAGAGAGAGAGGGAGAGAGAAAGTAAAGTAAGCAAGTCTTCGTGTTGGACAAAAAAAAAAGACAGGGAATGATCCGAATCTAAAAGAAGTGGTTCTAAGGACAAAGATTGAGTAATACTCACTGACAGAAGCCATAGCTACTGCTATAATGCACGCAGAAAAAATGGCGGAGTAGAGCCTTATTAACATTTTGGAATCAGCTATGAGTGGTTAGAGTGATGGGAGCTCGAACTTGGGAGTGGATGGAAATCCAAACTCCTCATTTTTATACACATTTTATATAAGGCTGATACTACGTTTGTGCTGGGACCGTGATTCATGGTCTTGATGTAAGACTGACCGAATACAGAGTACATACTGGAATCACTAATATACCGCCAGCAACCCGGAGTTTTTACAATACTTCTTTATCAATACTCGGAACCCTGACTCCTCCGACTCCTCCCAATCAAATCATTCCTAATATAATATGTAGCAATATGAGCAGCATCTTCAACACTCGTCACTCGCAAAATAATCTGTTAAATTCTGTCAACAGGTGTCATAAATTGATATGTTGTAAGGCATCACAAAAAACACGCATATTTTAAAATGAATAGAATATTCGCCTCGGTAGTACCTGGTAGCAGGATATCACTTGTGAACTTAATAGCAACCGCTTTGCTGCCGGGAACAGAATGTTCATCACATGGTTCATTGTTGATGCAACGAACAATGAATCCTATATATAAGTATCGAGTTTGGAATAGAAGATGTAAAGGAGATTCGGTATTCCCAGGTATCCCTTCTGATACCACAACCCGAACTCCACTCTTCTCCCGAACTACATCCATGGACCATGTGCAATCCTTTGTGCAATAATGGTGGACGCGTGTTGAATCAGTATCAAGTCCGCATATGGATTATATCAACAGGAGGCGATGTTGTTGGGAGTAGGTGGGGGGGTTCATCGACTCGGAATCTCGTGTTTGCAGATGCCAGACATTGGGGTCATGAATGAAGACCGGGAGCTTGCTTCTGTTTCCAGACCACAGCACTGTCATGGTTCAAAGGGTCACGTCTAAAAATTTCCCCCCACCAATTCAAATTCTTGTTTTCTGTACTATGTACATATTTCACGGTATGCTTGAAGTCCATTATACATTTGTGAAATCATCTCTCACCTCTACCTCGAATCCAAAATACGCTGCAATCTGCCCATCTCCAGTTTAATCTGTATCATCTCCGCCTCATCCCCAATCTCTGTACTATCCCTACCACTCTCCAGGGACTCCGAATCAAGCTGCTTCAACAACAATTTCATCCTACCTCGCAGCTGTGCAAGTGATTGTTCAATGCTATAACCCTGATCTGACTGAGGCAAAAATAAATAAGAAGGGGAAGGGGAATGAGGGGATTGTAGATATAGTAGTGTTCGATTCGGAGCAAGAGAATTCTGGGGAATCGGTAGTGCTATGGATGGGACTGACTCGGAGGTAGAATCATTTCCGAGTTTTTCTGTCCGTGATGAGATGGAGTTGTTCAGCGACCTAGCCCTGGGAGTAGGTGTAGAAACTGTATCTGGTTTCCGGAATAACGATGGTGAGATATGTGTAGTTGCATGCCCCAGATAATCATTTGGATAGCCATACAAAGGTTCTTTCTCAGAACCACCTTCGGACCAAGCAGTGGATGAATGTCCAACACTTTCTTCAACGTGATGACATTCTTCATCGAATGTGATCAACGTAGGTGGGAGACTCGTAGGTCTATACAGTGCATTGTGCTTTCTCAAAAATGTTTCAGCATCAATCCGAGCACGGCGGCGATGACGACGACGTCGGAGTATAAACAAGGCAAGGATAATGCATAAGAAAACCATCAAGCCTATCACAGCACCAATGATTGTTGCAACTTTGTGGGTCGTGGTGGGGGTTGGTGTTAACATACTAAGAGAGGACAAGATTAATTGTTGATATCCATGTCAAGCAAATAAAGATTAGACTTCTCTTACTTCTGAACCATAGGTGGTAAAATACCAGTACTAATATTCGGCATGGAACTCCCCTCTGTCACCACATTGAATGTGAATGGTTGTCCGAAGATCTTCCCACTGAACTTTGAATGCTGGCTATATAAATGATAAATCAATATTATTTCCCCAACTGCTTGAAAAGAAAGACTCTTTTTTTGGTTTCTGTACTTACGGTAAAGTGAAGGTGAAAGTCAAGACTGTGATATTCCTAACAAAAAAACCCACATTCCTCTGTCAGTTCCAAATCACTCTGTGTATATAACATGAATAATGAGATCCACGACAAGTTTTACTTACGCTGTGGCCTGTACAGGAATCTGTATTGTTCCAGAGTTCTCGGGAGAGTGTGGTACAACAATGAACTCGAAGCCTAACCCATTTGATGCTGAAAGTTTTCCATTAACAGTGAATATGGCATTAACGGCCCAGAATGGTGGATCGTATGGCTCTCGTGTCCAATTCAACATTAAGGAGGAAGAGGAAGGGGCAGAGGAGTTGTTATTCCCAGCTGACGGTGTGATGTGAGAGAATTGAATACATTGTGAAAGCGGCGCTGTGAGGAGAATGAGAATAAGGGTGCTACACAATCCATACACCAATGTTTGGTCAACGACGAAAGGGATTAAAGGAAGAACCGGGAAACAAACTCACAATAAAGAAGAATGATGATACATCTCTCCTATTGACCAGCAAAAGGACAGTTGGTCTGGTGGGAAAATGAAATGAAAATTTACGAGAACCGAAACAAACAGAGAATGGGTGGAGAGGGAGGGGAGGAAACCAGTTTCAAGTGGCGGTAGACAGTGATTATAGTGATATGGCAATGCCTGTAAGTCAGTTACCTTGGAGAATCATCATCATCAATATCATTAGTGAAGCATGGGCCTGAGATAAAAGCGACATTGTTCATCTTGACCATCTATCTATCTGCCAGAGTACTAACAGTGAAAAAACGTGCACATACATGATATTGATATTGAAATTGCCTCCGTTTCCGAACCTTCAACGATGATGATGATGAGATATTGGGGTTCCTGGATAGTGTACCTGTAAGATTTGTTCGGCCCGAGTAACCGCCTTCTAACATCTCCGGTATCTTTGGGACTTGACAACTTGAATCTTGAAGGATTGTATTGAACCTTCAGCACGAACTCGAATCCGATCCTTGTAAATGACCATCATACATGGCTTCCTAATTATACGTCAGATTTCGTTCGTTTCAATGGACAAAGGTCAGTACTCCAGGAACACATGCGTGAATTATTGTCAGGAGAGATTGCGATATGATTGTGCAACCACGTATATAGCCATGTCGATGTCAACAAAAATGTGTGTGTATTCGAGATGGCAATTGCAATTGATGACTCGGTGGGGATATTTGAGACGGTGTGCGCGGGAACACTTTTGGCAATTTTGCAGTCAGATGTAATGATGAACACTGCAATGATGGATGTTGATCGTGTGTTTGAAGGAAAGAAACCTGGTATTTGAGCTTGAGTTACTTGAGAACTGAAGTATTTGAGTACCCGAGTTTCGAGCATTTACGAAGAAGCTTGCGGAACACCAGAGGCCGAAGAAAGCTAAGGTGGTTCTTGGTTATATTTGAAGCGAAACGGCGGCGCCATCTTCATGTACATTGATTGGTTGATTCAGGAAAGTCGCTGCTGGCCGTGTCGTCAAGCTTGTACCAAGCCACATTCATTTCATCATCACATACTCTCTCACCTCCTCTTCCCTTCCCCTCTTCTTCCTTGATCTCTTCCCTGCGAACGAACCCCTGGAACAGATCCTAAAGAAAGCAGAAAGATGGCGGTAGTGTGATTCACTGCAGATCACTGAATACGATATCAGGAACTCGAAGTTGAAGCGCTGAAGATGTGGTTTCTTATGGATTGATGGTTTGAAGACGGCGAGTGGTGGTTTGTTATTTTGAGAAATGACTCTTTGTTGCCTCTAAATTTCGTTCTTCGGAACGACGCCGTCTGATGATTCTGATCGGCTTCTGGACGCAAAATCGCAGCTTACACCAGGGCCTCGAGATTATGACCGTGGGATGATCCTATATACTAATTGAACGTCAACTATTCCACTATGGAACCCAACATACAAAGCATCCGGTGGGTGAACACGCCTAGATCTATGGCTTACTTACCTTTCTGTTTTCCAGGAAATGCATTCACCAGAAATTTCTTCCAATTGGGGAACACCCTGCCCAAGAAGGCGTCCTAGAACCCTCATGTGGCCACATAACCCCGTTGTATAACTTTGGCTGGTGCCTTCCGATGGAAGAAATTGATCAGTATTACCCGGAATGTGAATGGGACATGGCAAATTACTGGCCTAAGCATGTGAGGGTACCTTGGGCGAAAGAATTCCGTCACAAGTATTTGAGCAAGGAGCAACCGTAAGCTTAAGTTTCCTACTAACTCCTCGCCATGTGCATATTCATTGATCCTTGTGACTTGCAGGGGATTCGGGTATTCGCCTTATCTAGACTTTTTCTTCCTCAAGAAAAAGCCGTATGTCACTGTGATGATCAGCCAGAATAGTTCAAAAGAGACTCTCGCTATGAGTCGGAATGAAGAATATATCGCAGACGTCAAGAGATTGGCACTTGTCCGGGAGAATTTCGGAGAACCACGATGGATTCGATGCACATGAACAACTCCCTTGCGACGTGTTCCCTACTATCTGTTTTCGCTCAATCTAGTACCCTTGTATTCATGTTTTGTTTTACACTTCTGATATTCAATATTCACTACTCGTTGCGCAACATCAGGGTTCTACATGCACCGTCAACTGATTCTTTACTAGTTCAGCAACTTATACTGATTCCAGTGTTGTATTGTCTTGTTTATCATCAGCAAACATCGCGCACGTTCGTCATTTGGAGCAACGCGTCGGCTTGTATCTATACCGCGTAATCTGGGCAACCTCTTTCATTCTTTCCTCGCAACGAAACCCACAACTGACGAATCGCGTGCCGCGAACGACCTTCAAGGACTATAACGAAAAAACGAATAGAAGGAAGGAAAACGATGGGGGATTATTTGTCGGATGAATCTCTTCAAAGCCTAAAAAAATACACGTATAAAGGGGTCGACAAGTACGTTCTTCGCCACTATATCCTGATATTTGAACTAATCTAAGTATATTCCAGATCTATATTGTCCAAATACGCTATGAACTCATTCTGGACGTGGTTCGTCACATTATTCCCGTTATCAATAGCACCTAATACAGTCCGTCTACCAACCGTTAGTTTTATGCTGGAAATGCTAACTCTTTGGGTGTAGATAACGCTATCCGGACTCTGTATCGTCATATTCAACTTTTTCACGCTTCTGTACTACGATCCGAGTTATTTGACGGAAAAAGGCGGGGTTTATATTCCTCAATGGATATATTTCACGTATGTCTTTGCAATCTCAACTCCTCCATGTATTAACCGCAAGCACAGATGGGGTATCGGGTTGTTCTTGTACCAAGCCTTTGATGCTGCTGATGGGTTTGTTATTCCGGTCTTTCTGCTCCTCCATCCCTGTGTTCATCATTCTTCTCGATTCTTCAATCAATCATTCATCATTCCCGACTTATCGATGACCCTCCAGGAAACAAGCGCGAAGAACTGGGATGGCAGGACCTTTGGGAGAGATGTTTGACCATGGTACGTCCCCAGATCAACTCGAAACCGCCCCGTTTAACTGACGACCCTCATTTAGGTTGTGACGCTATGAACACCACTGTTAGTTCGTCTTCGTCTTCTGGTCTTCGCCGTTCCCTTTCTCATCACTGTTCACCCAGCTCGAAGCAATACTCGTCTCTCAAGCTCTAAATCTCGGTCGGTCCTGGTGGACATTAGCTTCCCAAGTAGCTACATTGGCCAATTTCTATCTGACGACGTGGGAGGAGTATCATACTGGTGCGTATCTCGTCCTTTATCGTGGTTCCTATTCGCTCGTTCTATCACTTTCATGTCGTTTGCTTGTCTTACCTCTCCGGCTTATCACTGAACGTCATATAGGCTTCCTATACCTCGGCGTCTTCTCCGGACCCGTAGAAGGAATCTTAATCCTCGTCGTTATATACATGATCACCGGCGTCTACGGTACGTATCCTCACATCCACCTCTCCTCTCCTCCCCCACCCATCATTTTGTCCCCAGGTCCATCCTTCTGGGACACCCCCATTCTCGACTTCCTCCACCTCTCCCATATTCCCTTAATCACAAGCACCTTCCCCAACATCGGTCTAAACGTCTTTTTCATGGTATTCGGCGCGTTCGGATTAGCGTTCAACATCCTCAGCAGCTACGCTAACGTTCGCACTGCGATGCGTGCTTCCGGGAAATCAACGACGAAACCCCTTCTCCTTTTACTACCGTTCTTATTCTCAGCTGGAATCCAAGTGGCGTGGCTCAGTCATCCCGAGCTCAGCACCACTTCGCGACCCGGAGGTGGTGGCGTATTCAAAATCCACTCACCCTCGTTCCTACCTCCGAACTCCCCTCCCCCGTCACTTTCCGGAGACCGAGAACTATTCACCATCCGCAATTCCGCACTGTTCATCCCGTTCCTCTGCGCATGGGGACTCCAATTCGCACATCAAGTCGGGAGAATGATTTTAGCACACCTCACGAAAACGTCGTTCCCCGTATGGGACTGGTTATGGGTTCTGAGTCTCGTTGGAGCCGTAGATGCGAATTTGCCGAGGATTGCTGGAACGTGAGTTTCACGTCCTTCCATAGAACGAAATTCTTTTTCTGCGATTACTTAGTTACTTACTCATTATATTGTCGTTGACAGATCCCCGATAATCCAATCAACATCCCTCGCCACCACTCTCTACGTCTACACCACCTTCTGGATCTCCTTCATCGCCTATGCACGATTTTGCGTCCTCGTGATCAACGATATCACGAACTTCATGGGAATTGCGTGTTTCACTGTTCGGAAGAAGGACAAGGAGGGAAATTGGAGGAACGTTACGGGCGAGGCTCCGGGTGCGGTTGAAGCGAGGAAGGGGAAGTGAGGAGGTGATCATGGGGAGGTGGGCATTGTTGTGATCTAGTACGTATTGTATTCCTGTACTTACTGTGCTGTGTTATTTATTCTTGATTTCATTACAGAAACGATTTCGGCGACATGATCTTGTTACATGATATCCATGATAACAAGGAGTGTTGAGAAAGGTGATGGCGTTCCGAGGATGATTGATACAGATACAGTAGAGGCTGTTGATTGTAGTTGATGAAAAAATGATACTGATAACTGCTCAGCTGAATCCTGATCCCCATATTCCAATTATTTGCCTAGTGTCACCGATGTAGCATTTCCTTTTCTTTTCGGAATAGGTGACCGTACCGAGGAATGAGTTTAATAGACTGCTGGGTTTGCTAGATTTTGATTGTGTTAGGCTAGAAAAGTCACCTCCGTCCACAGTTTCCTTGATGAATTGCTCCTGTCTTTCCATTTACCAACGTCATTGCACAAAACCACATTGACAATGAAAATATTTCTAACCCTACCTGATACACAGGAGTTTGAGTTTCCCAGAACGGACTCCCGCAGTACTCCACTGATCTAATTTATTTTAACTCTGCACCTTACGGTCAACCAAGATGCCCTACTTACATTGTCACACTGTCAGTCTGATATGTGCGATTGGGGAGTTTTCATAAGTACTATGTAGATGTGGGAGACACCATTAAATGACATGGATCACAGAAACTTCATTACAAGGAAGGGGAAAAATGAAAAATTGATGAAAGTTGAATGTATGTGTAGGCAAGAACCAGTATTAAGAAACGAAGGTGTAACAGTAAATTGAAGAGTGGATAGGAGTATTAGTGGGGGAGAAGAATCTGAAAGTTGGTGCATAGAAAGTATTGTGGTCATATATCATATCTGCAAGATCTTCAGTTCCATACTAATGAAGTGTAGGAATATATAAAGCTAAAGTCTGTATGAGTACAGGTACGAATAGAAGAAATATTAATGAGTGAACATACCTCTGTTGAACAGGAAATATCAACTGAGGATAAAACTAATGGAACAAAAATATATATCCCGATCACGAGATTGGGTTTGGTAAGCCGGAACATACATAGGTAAAAGGTATAAGTGGTCAAACGGAAGTATAGATAGGAAAAGAAATACCGTAACGAGTAATATCAAAGCTAGGTGTACGGAGTATTCTCCAACATGAAGCAATAATGATTTTGCGCAATCTAGGACTTTGATTATCAACACCTTCAAAAAAATAATTGTCATACTTGTCCATCAACAATGCCTGTTTGGCTGCTTTCAGAGCATTTCCACATTTTCCACCTTGTGCATTTGCATCAGCTCCTTCATCTAAGAAATATTGAACAGTTTTGTCATAATCCATATGCACTGCAACCTGGAGAGCATGACATGTCATATTGTTAAATGTGGCCATGGTGTTCACACATCACTAATACGGTCATGTGTTATCTTAGTCTATGCTTAGTGTGCACTGACATCATATACCATATGCAGATTCCTCAGTACTTCCTTACATAATACTGTCATACAATCGGGTATATAAACAGGCTGTATCCTGTACTGGAATCCAGCTCACTTCTCTCCTACTTTTATTGTCTCTCTAAGACTATAAACTCTAGTATCCAGCTTGGTGCCTCAGTGTGTCACCACTATGCACCTGCTCAACAGGTTATGGGCCCCTGATGAATGCTTTGCTGAGCACCAGCTCGCAGTACTCTCTGGCCTACTGTTGTCATTGACGCATCTATTTGATTGCTGTCCCTCTACCTGGAATGTCACCTCTGGTGCTGAAGTTGATATTGCACCTAATAGTGCTGATTATGACATTGCCCAAGAGTGCTTGACACTGTAGGTGACAACTTGCTGGACAGATGTTGCAGCTTGTCACTGCTGGCAATAACATCCATGCCATTTTATTTTCTATCCATTCTCTCAACCATTTATGAATTTTGCACTGACATTTCAGTTGATTTTATCCAGATTACAATGTCTTCTGCACTTTTTTCTGCTGTTACTACCACCCTCAAAGGTGATAACTACGATACCTGGACCTCTGAAATGGAAACTTTCCTTCAAGCTGCAGGGCTTGGGTCAGCCAATACCTCCTACAAGCCTGAGGAGCTATCTCCACTTGATACAACATCTCAGGCTTGTCAAAGAAAATAGTTGACCCAAGCCCTGTGGCTTGAAGGAAAGCTTCCATTTCAGAGGTCCAGGTGTCATAGTTATCACCTTTGAGGGTGGTGGTTACAGCAGCAAAAAGTGCAGAAGACATTGTAATCTCAAACCAACACCCTTGCTAAGTATCCCTGTGACATCCCTAGAAGCAGTGGAAATTCTTGGAAAAGACCTACAATGTCAAGGGTCTATCTAGGTGCAGTCTTCAATGACTCTGCTGCTGCCATGGCTGTTAAGATCCCATACAAGCAAAACCCACTAATAGCTATGACTGACATTGGCATGTTCTGTTAAGATCATATATACCAACAAGCTGTGCCTTTGGAGATAAGGGGCCAGTCAGTATCTAAGTGAGGGAAATCAAATGAGACAGTAGTGAAGTTATTAACACCATGCTGTTTGTCCCTGGAGGAAGAGGATAGGGTAAGAATGAGAGTGACGCAAGTAGCAGCCAAACCAGGTATGGCAGGAATGCCAATGATGAGAAGCAGATCAAAAGACTATAAGTCTTAAGGTTGAGACAGAGAGGGTCTTAAGGTGACAAGCCTTTAGAAGACAGAAGGACTAGAGAGGCAATCTAAGTTGATAATTGAATCAAAGAACTATAGTACAGTACAGAAGTATTTATACTATCTAATTGGTGTACTGGATGTCATGAAGTATGCAGCCCCTATCATTTTCCTTTTCTCACTGTCTTGACACCCTTACTTGTACAATACTCCATCTCATCATCATCACACTACATCACTGTCAAACCCCCATTGATTACTGATCCACCTGACCCCCTTCATTGATTACCAATCCACCTGTTACCCTTCTCCTTCTACCAGCTTCCACCATCTTCTTCATCTTTGAACTGTACAGTATTACATTGTTATTTCTTGCAAATTGTTGGGAGATGTTTTCCCTGTTGTTGCCGATTCATTCCGGAGACACGTGACTCCACATTCTTATAGACTTTTTCGCACGTTCATCGCCCTCAGCTGTTTACACCATTTTGGTTCCACACTGAGGGTGAGTGTTTTCCTATTAGTACATCTACATATTGATCCTTACCAGCTACGTGGTTTTGGCTTGTTTCGTTCATCGTATAGGTACTAATCTCAGCTGTTTACACCATTTTGGTTCCACACTGAGGTTTTGGCTCATTTCGTTCATCGTATAGAATACTCGACCTCTAAGAGGTTATGGGTCTTTCCCTTTAGGTCTTTTACTTTATACGTCGAACATATAGAACCAAACTTTTAGCTCAAATCTTTGGAGTGACGCGTTTGTTCTCGCTTAATGCGACCAATTCGCAAACACTTGCCGCCGTGGATGTATACTGACGCGACCGGGTCACCGATGGATCTGATAGACCCTGTCCATCGCAATTGCGCTCCATCAATGCCATATCAAACGCCGGTCTCCACACCTCTTCGTCAAATTCAACATTCGCCTGCATATATGCATGTTCCAGTTTGGGATCGCACATCTACTGGCCAAGGACCGGGACAACTGATCAATTTTTCTTCTCCTCCCATTCCTTCCCAGCTTCACCATAGTTCTATGATCCCTTTGCTTCAGTCTTTTCCTTCTCTCCATATGATTCCTCAATCAGCTTCCGAAACTTGGCATCACCGTGTACCTACAAACCATTATACCACTTCTCGTCCTCTTCCTCCTGCTCCAACCATTAATAACCTTATGAATGATACTTATACTCCAATTGTTTCTCCTCCCGTTCCTTTATTCAATTACTTACAATCACCTGTCTCAGTCCCACCGGCTTCGACCTGCGCTCCATCATGCGTTGCTTCTCACATGGACTCTCCTCACATCGTTGATCGTGTTCCATCAAGAATCGTACATCAGCCTCTGCCTCACCAGATTGTGGATTTCCATCATATTTCTTCGGCATCGATCAACTTCCACAACAATCTCCACAGTGCTCCGGCAGTCATGGAAGACTTTCCTCGAGATACCTATGGAATGACGCAAAGTCAACCTGCCACGACCCGACTGGTACCACAATGGTTCCCAGGTCCGATGCACCCTCCGACTGAACAGCAATACCCCGTATACTATGCCAATCCACCTTATCCACTTCAATACACGTTACCCTTCGAATTGTCTCGATCCGATACTCCTCGCTTTAAGATTGAATATTCGTCTATTCACTCAACGTTTCTGGCGACGATCAAAGATTCAGACTCACTTAAGGATAGGAAATCCTGGGTGAAATGGAACGAGGGAGTCTGGCAGGCAGTAGCCGATGGATTTGTACTGGGACATATATGTGACGAACCACCTCTGGGATCACCATGAACAGAATGGAATACACCTTTGCTCAGACCGACGTTATCATCTAATCCTACGCGTAAGGAGATCGAGGCAAAATTGAAATGGGATAAAAACGATGGATGGACATCCTCCATACTCACTGCCCGTCTATCTGATGAAGCACGCAATCACCTCCCTCCAATGATTGACGACCACAGTGAACGCCGTACCGCTCGACAGATATATATTCATTTGAAGGCGGCCTACCAAGCAGCACCAGATCGGAAAGCATGTCTCCGCATACAGGATGAACTACTGAATTCACAAATCCATAGCATGGATATTGAGAAGTTCAACGCTAACGACACTTCAAAACTATGGCTACGACATTCCTTGGGACACGCTCATCTCCAAATACATATCGAAACTACCCTCTGGTCCTCAATACATTTACCTCAAACAAGTCCTCGAAGAGGAATTCGATGAACCAGGGGTTATTCTGAACAGGGAGCTCTTTGATAAGTTTGCAAGCCATCTAGAAAATACTCGAAACCGTGAATTACTAGATCTATCCGATTCTGGTGGTGGGACATACAACCATTGATTCCAAAAGAACGGACCGTCTAGCGTCGATAAACCAGCAGATCCTCAGAAACCTTGAGACATGCAGAATCCACCTAAACCAAATATGAAACCAACTGCCTATGTTACGACCATTAATTCTACAAACACGACCTCGAAGATTGAGAACCTGGATACCATACCTGATGTAACTACTGTCGTACCAGCCCATAATACAACCATTTGTTCCACTTATCCTGCGCGTCAACTTAAACCTTTTGCTGCACTATTATCTACATTCCCGAATTCGCCTTTGTGTTAAGATCATGTACACTGTGTAACCGTGCCAGAGGTCACAGAGTGTCTAAGTGCAGAAGGACGAGTGGGACAGTAGTGAAGTTATTAACAACACCGCCGTTATGCCGTTAGTCCCCGGAGATCGAGAGTATAGAAGAGGTAGTCTAGTAGCAGCCAAGTCGGAGCGGCGGTAACGCCGGTGACGAGGAGCAAGCCAAAGAACTTATAAGTCCAAAGGCTATAGAGAGAGTACTTCAAGGCGATGAGCCTGAAGACTTAGAGGAGCACAGAGTTAAGGAGGGAATCTAAGTCGATAATTAAACTGAGGAACTACAGTAGCATACAGGCAGTATTTATATCTACGGAGCAGCGTATCAGTGTGGAGCGCCAGACTAACTACTAGGAGCTATACGTGTAGTACCTGCAGGGTAAAGTAAAAGACAATAAGGAAGGACTAGGATGAAAGGGCATGTGTAGCGAGAAAGAAGAATAAGGATGAGATTACAGTAAATGGTGGATCTTCGGAATACCGAGTGGCGGAATGGAGGCCCGAGGCATGGGCTTGACAGTATCCCCCTCTTAGGCTTGAGCCCTCGAAAGCCATTAGCATCGGGAATTGTGATTAGTCACCAGAGAAAAAATTTTAAGACCGTCAGCATCGGGAATTTATCCCATCAGTCAGCAGGAGAAAATTTTCGCTGGTTCACCGTACGCCGATTACAATTCGAAGGTTGGCCTGGTCCGTGCACAATTTGATCCTATAAAGCTAGGCGGATTTTTGCCTTAATCCGAAATCCGAAATCCTCCAAGTTCATAATGTCTACTAGCCGAACTACAACCCGAACCAACACCACCGTAGGCTCGATCTCTGTCACAGGCAGGCATCCATCCCCACCCTTGGCCCCGACTCGCCCTTCAACGCCGGATCCTTCTGACGAGGAGCGGGAGCTCGAGCTCCAATTACAGCGTACCAGGGAGAAGAACTGGAAGCGAAAGGAGGAAAAGAAGAAGGCCGAGGAAGAGGCCAAACGGAAGGCGGAGGAGGAGAGGGAGAAGTAGGAGGCTGCCATTCGGGCCGCGAACGCCAGGACGATGGAGGAAGAGGCAGCAGAGAAGAGGAGGAGGATAGCGGCGGTGCGAAGCCGTCGTGGGCCACCACTTCTGCTCGTAGAATGGAAGTAGAAATCCCTTGGGTGAAGAAGGGGAAGGCTCCTCAGAGGAACGAGGTGAGTATTTCCTCCTCTATTTGAAGATTGATTGCTCATTTTGTTGATAGGCTAGCGGCAGGGACCCCGATGATGGTGACGCCAGCGGAAACAATGACAAAGACGACGAAGAGGAATGAGCACCCTGCGAGCGGTGCTACAACAAGAAGATCCCCTGCCTAGAGCAGGTAGGCAAAAGGAGCACTGTGATATGCAACCCATGTCACGATGCAAAGGTCAAGTGTTCGTATTTGGGCCGGCCGGTACAGGTGAGAAGAGAGGGAGGACCGAGCGGCAAGCAGATGGCCGTAATGGAGAGCCAAATGGCTCAAATACTCACCGACAACCGAGTCTTGAGGGAAGCTGCCTCAAGGTCTCATCAATACCTATGGCAACTACTGCGATGACAGGACAAGGATCACGCCTGGTTGATCGCCATCGAGGCCAGGAGCGTAATGCCGGGTTCGGTAATGCCAGGACCATTGAGGCCGGTATCCGAGAGGCCGAGGAACTTGAAGCGGAGAAGGGTGATAGAGAATAGCGAGGAGGAGGATGAAGAAGAAAAGGGAGAGAATGTCAAGTCTATGCCTCGGGCCTCCACATCGCCGCTTGGTAATCCGAAGATCCACCTTTTATTGTAATCTCTTCTTATTGTTCTTTCTTGCTACACATACCCTTTCATTCTAGTCTCTTCTTATTGTCTTTTACTTTATCCTGCAGGTACTACACGTATAGCTCCTAGTAGTTAGTCTGGCGCTCCGCACCGATACGCCGCTCCGTAGATATAAATACTGCCTGTACGCTACTGTAGTTCCTCAGTTTAATTATCGACTTAGATTCCCTCTTTATCTCTGTGCTCCTCTAAGTCTTCAGGCTCAATGCCTTGAAGTATATTCTACTCTACCTTAGGACTTCGACGTTCTTTGGTCCGCTCCTTGTCATCGGCGATACCGCCGCTCCGACTTGGCTGCTACTTAGCTCCTCCCTTCTATACTCCTGATCTCCGGGGACTAACGGCATAACGGCGGTGTTGTTAATAACTTCACTACTGTCCCACTCGTCTTCCGCACTTAGACACTCTGTGACCTCTGGCACGGTCACACGGTGTACATGATCTTAACAGAGGAGAAGATAGTGGAGGGAGAGAAGGATGGAGAAGGGGAAGAGGAGGTAGAGGAGGAAGAGGAAGAAGGGGAGGCGCCGGCGCCGAAGAAGGCGAAGACGGCGGCCTCTGAGAAAGGGAAGGAGAAGGAGGTGGTAGTAGTAGAGTAGCGGACATCGGACTTCGGCCTTCGGCCACTCTTGTATTCTTCTTGTCATCTTGCTTCCCCTACATGTTTTTGCCTTTTTGTATATAAAGAAAATATGATATCGTTTTGTATATAAAGAAAATATGATATCGTTTTGAATCGTAAAGCGAACAGGCCGCGGAGCGGCGTAAGAAGTAATTAGTTTGAAGTATATGTAGTTTAAGTGTGAATGGAAACTAAGTGCAAGCCGTAATTAACGAAACCAAAATAAACAATTAAGAAAGAGAGGTAAACACTCAATTTGCTATCATCGTGTTTACCCTCCCGGTCCTCCTGAGGGTGGAGGAGGAGGAGGAGGCGGAGGTGGTGCCCCTCCCCCGCTCCTTCCTTCCTGTCCCCTTTGAGCCTGTCCCCCTCGACTCAGAGGTCGTTCTCGATCTCTCGATTGGCTCAAAAAGTGTGGGGGAGGTACTCTAGGAGGGAGGTTAAAACCCCCTCTGCCTCCTCCCCCTACAGCGGCTCCACCGTCCTCCATCACGTACCTTCCTCCTGCCGGTCTCACGTACTCCCCGAGCTCCGCTCTTTGCACGCGAGCTCCCCATTTCTGAATACCTCTCCTATCCACACTCGGAGTGGCAGGTAACGGGGCTGTTTGTCCTTCCTGAAAGTTCCCTTCCCTAACTCCCATAGGAGTTCGTCTGGTAAAGGATATTGGCTCTGTAGCTTGCCAGCTTCTGGGTTGGGGAACTACAGGAGAGGGACCCCCCCTCGTGTCCTCTATCGTTACCATGGGCGCTTGCCCGAGTAATCCCGCCGTGTTTCCTGTTTTGGAAAACGACCCACCAGTTGGTATTCCTCCTGCTGCGAACCCTTGCCTTACCTCACGGAGTTGCTCCTGGAGCATCTCAATGACTCGGGCCTGTTGTTGGATCATTACTACTGATTCCCGAGAATGTGCCGAGTTGACCATGCCAGGTTGGTTCGTTTGAGCTCCAAGGACAAAGGAAGTTCCAAAAGGAGCTTCCTGCGGGGGTACCGCCTCCTCGTGAACTGCCAACGTTCTTCGTTGGTCCGGACCCCTTTGATTCTCCGCTCCCACTGCCTGAGACTGCATCGATATCGACCCTTGATAGGGTATGACTGATGGATTGCTTCGTCTTGGAGGAACGTTTACAGGGTTGGGGACCAGCCGGGCTGTCAGATCGGGTCCGGAGATCCGGGATGAATGTTGCGCGCCATCCATCTTTACCTCACCGAACTGGTATCGTTGTGTCGAGACTGGAGTTACCGGTTTCGTCTGGAGGTTAACTCGGGGGGGAGGAGTTGAATTTTGAGTGAACGCATGTACGGTGGGGGAGGTCCCCGAGCATAACTGAGGGCTCCTTGTGGCCGTATTACCGGGGTTATGGGCTTCAGGAACCTCGTTGTTTCTGGGCGATGAATGCTTCTGCCCCAGGGAACGTCCATCAGAACCACAGAACTGCCCCTTCTGGTCGAATTGCTCCAAGGGGAACTCCCCTGCACCTTCTGGTTCGCATTGGACCATATACGAGGTTCCCCGATTATCCGCGACCAGTCTACGACGGAATTCTAAGGCCCTTTCTAGATTCGATCCAGAAAGCTCCTCCGACAGCATCAGAGTGTCTGATTCCGCTAGTAAAGTCCGGTGTCGGGTCTCCTGCGAACACAGCATCGCTTCAGACTCCTCGTTCCTCACCAGGAGTTGGTGCATGTGCCTCATGGGCGTGTATGTGTACACCGTCTGTCCACTACGGACCCGGACAGGACTATCCTGATTGGGCATCGACTCCACTGGTGCCAGGAGGTGAGCCGTGGTGTATCTCCTTCGTCTACGATTTTTTGCAGCGATTGCATTAGCATCCCTGTTGTTTTCTTCACCGATTTCGGCTGCCGCCGCCGCTAAATTCGCGTTCCGAAGAATTTGGATCGCCTGATAGTTAGGGATATTGACCTTCGAAGCGGGGGGTTCAAACCGTACAGCTCCTGTTCTGTAATTGGATGCTCGATAGAATATTCGTAGACCCGTCTCGCCGCAGAACTCTCTCTCCCTTCCGTGAGTGTGAGGGAGGAGGGGAAGTATTCCCCTCGAGTTTCGAAACACTCGTCCGTAACGTGCTTCTGCCTCTAACAATTCCAACATCCTTTCTGGGTCCAAAAGGACGTTGTCCAGCCAGAGAAAGTCTGATCGATTCGCCTGGGTCATCAGCCACTGCTGAGCCTTCTCTGGGAGGTCTATTTCCAGTTGAGTTCCCACTGTTAGGAACTGTGCTCGTAGGTCTGAAAATTTGAGATCGTCTCCCAAGATTTCGATCCCCATTGACTCCAGGACTTCCCTTAAGACCATAGCTACGTCCTCCGGGAAACACTCCTGGATTCTAATGACGTCTTCTAGTCGCAACGTCATCTCCGAGAATGGTTGCACAGGAAAATTGATCCTGCTATGATGTACAGCGTGTGTACGCTCCCAGCTGGGCGTATTCATAGCCGGGCTCCTCAGAAGGCTGGAGAGTGAACTTCCTTGTCTCGGGGGAGGAGGGTTAAGGGACTGTACGGGAGGAGTCGGTAACCTCCTGGAGGACGCCCGAGATTGTTCAGATGATGCTGGCGATACCCTCCTCTCCGGGAGCTTCTCCTGCTGGCGTAATGTAAGGGGATTCTCACTTTCCCCTTGTATCCTTTCTATAGCGGCTACTTGGCCGCTGACTCTTCCTCCTGCGTTCGAGGCTGATTCCATATCTAGCTGCGGCACCGGCCCAGGGGGAGGTCCTCTCGTTCCCCAAGTGGGGGAGTAAGCGAAACCTCCCATGGGGCTACTGGCATTTGGGACGTAACCCATGGAGGCGTACCTCCGCTGCTGTTGTCCCATCCCAGGGTCCACTGGAGGAGGTTCTTGAACCGCGGTTTGACGTCCCTCGGGGGTCCTTACGTTGCTGGCGGTTTCATCCCCGAACGATTGCTCTGGGATTGACATCAGGCGTTGACCGGCTGCCACCGTGATGACGGCGGAGCTAGCAGCCTGGTTTGACTTTTGAGCTTGTGTCGTGTTTCCACGAGATAAGGCGCTCTTTTGTTTCTTTGATTCGATCTTGGAACTAGAAGGTCGTTCCGTTGACGTCACCGACATTTTGTCGCGACGAGTCCATTCGGTGACGGGAGAGCTTGGTATAATGTAAGACCCGGGTCAAAATAGGTCTTAGGGTAGGTTTTGGTATATGGAGGTTTATGTTGTAGCGTGCTAGGAGCAGGCTGGAGCTCGAAGGGAGCTACGAGAACCGCGATCGAGGACGGGAATGACCTAGTAGTGGCTGGAACGACGAGATGATGACCCTTGAGGGGGTTCCTAGGAGGTCCAGGGAGGTCCCTAAGGCGTAGGGAGGTTAAGGAAGAGTGCGGGACCGTACGATATTGTGTAGTAGGAGTTGTACTCGCTAGAACGTCAATATAGGATCAAGTAGGTCGTATATGTAAATGGGTCTCAAAGGTGTAAGCTCCCGAGAAGGGATATACCAGGGAGGGTAGGTCCCTGGGGGCTGGGCTTGAGGATGGATGTCCTCGAGTGTGGGAGGTGGTAACGGAGAAGCAGTACGTAGTTCGACGTGAGGGGTAGCTTCGACGTTACCTAGATCGAGGTCCCGAAGCTTACGAAGTAGCTAGGGAGCTCTGGGAGGTTTGGGGAAGGGTAGCTCACCAAAGCATGTAGGCGTTGGGGAGCTTTAGTAATGTTCGAGGGAGCTCGGGGACTCACTCGGAAGGCTTAGACTCGAAGTAAAAGCATATATTCGATCTTATAGACGATCAGAGAGACGATAGATGAGAGTAAAGAGAAACAGAGGTAGTGAAACAGAGAGTAAAGAGAATTCCGTATAGGTAGCAGGTACAAAGGGACAGGGACTGGACCTATGTAAAGGGTGTGTGTTCAAAATATACCAAGCTAGGGACGTTTATGCTACAATGGTGCTTATATAGGTGAAAGGAGTAGACAAGGAACCATTATAGTGTCATGAAGTACGTAGCCCCTATCATTTTCCTTTTCTTACCGTCTCTACGCCCTTATTTGTATGATACATCACTCCATCACTTTCACGTCCCACCATTGTCGAACTCTCATCGATTACTGATCCACCTGACCCCCTTCATCAATTACTCATCCATCAGTTACCCTTCTCCTTCTACCGGCTTCCGCCACCTTCTTTATTCTCAAACTGTACAGTATTACATCGTCAGTTCTCGCAGACCGGATTGTGTATATAAAGCCAGCCTCCACTACCTGGTCCCTTATCTTGACCTCTCTGTCATTATCTTGGGACCAGGTACGTGCTTACTTACTAGTACTTACAACTCCGATACTAATATAACTCTGTCATTATCTTGGGACCAGTCTGTCTCTGCTCCGCTTAGTCGTTCCGCATTATCACTCTGCTTAAGTCGCTCCGCCTCCCTGCTCCGCTTAGTCACTCCGCCGCTGCCACTTTGTGACATATAGTAAACGAGCATTCAATGGGGATGGTGTGAAGTGCGGAACCCATGAGGCTAAATTGATAGGGGATTGTCCGGCGGCATACACGAGTCGCGGAGCTGTCGCTTCAGATGGAGGTTAGCATTGGTCGGGAGGTTGGCTAGGGTTCCGTCGTGGGAGGTTATTTGGGAGGTGGTGGGAAGGAGCTGATACGCAGTTCTGGGATGTCTAGGAGGTAACGAGGGGAGCTTTTTAGGGACAGGGCATGACAGGAACTCCGGGTGCGAGATTCTTTTCCTGTCAGCTTGTTCTTTGTAACGTGATTGAGCTAAAAGGATTTCCTCTCAAAGGAATGCGTGGAGTTCATTGAGGTTAACGACGAAGTCTCTGGCTAGATCAGACTTTATGTCGACCTCGGGCCAAGTGGTGATATTTGGGTGGTATCCTTTGTTAGCGAAGAATGGAGTAATACCTGTGGAAGCATTAGGAGCGTTGTTATAGGCAAACTCGGCGATCCGAAGTAAAGGCGACCAATCATCTTGTTGGTAGGAGCAATAGATCCTGATGTACTGTTCGAGAGTTTGGTTAACATGCTCGGTCTGCCCGTCGGCTTCCGGATGATATCCAGAGGTATAGTGAAGTTCCATGGAGAGCGCTTTACCAAGAGCCCGGAAGAACGCCGAAACAAATTCGGAACCACGATCAGAAGTGACATGATTAGGAACACCATGTTTAGAGAAGACGTGAATAACAAAGAGCTCAGCTAGTTGTTCGGAAGTAATGGTGTCGTAAGTTGGAATGAAGATAGCTTGCTTGGAAGATCGATCCACGACGACTAGGATAGCTGTGTAGCCATTCGACATTGGCAGTTGCTCAATGAAATCCATGGAGATGGAATCCCATGGTCGGACCAGAACCGGCAGAGGTTTCAACAAGCCGTAAGGCCGATGACGGCGAGGCTTATTGCGACCACAAATGGTGCAAGAAGTAACATAATCACGTACGAAGTCTCTGACCTTGGGCCAGGTGTATTGACGACGTACAGCTTCCAGAGTGCGGTTCTGGCCGAAATGGCTGGAGAGTGGATGATCGTGAAAGTAGCGGAGAACTTGAAGGCGAAGATCGCCGTGATTAGGAACATAAACACGGTCGTCAAGGCATAGTAGCTTGTCACTACCTAAGCTCCAACGTTCATTGGAAGGATCTTTTGCAAGTTCCAAGCCAACAACGGAGCTCAGGTCGGCGGGAAGGGCGAGAATGATGGCTTGGTGTAGGGCTCCGATATCCATGATAATCGAGGCTCGCAAAGCCGGGCCTTCTAGGAAGGTAGCTCGAAGAGACGCAGTGAGTTGTTCGTTAGTAAAGATAGGACGAAAGTTATGAGGGTTCACTTGGGCGTAGCCGATATCCCCCTCTTTAGGGTAGACATCCCAGTGTCTAGTTATCGAATCGGGTTTCTCACCGAGTTTCCCCAGTCGGAAGCGAATGACCATATTGAATTGATGCAAAAATTCTGACCATCGGACCTGTCGGTGTGTGAGAACCTTGGTAGTAGAAAAATACTCAAGATTCTTGTGATCGGTGACGACGTCCACCGGATCACCCGAGCCTTCCAGATAATGACGCCAAGCTTTAAAGGCCTCGAAGATGGCCAGTAGCTCTTTGTCGTGAGTATCATAGTTGAGTTCAGCCACATGAAGCATTCTGGAAAGGAAGGCTAGAGGATGAATTTCACCGTCAGCATATTGGATGGAAAGAATAGCCGCAATGGCATAATCGGAAGCGTCGGTCTCCACAATAAGTGGGCGATTCGGCTCCCAATGGGCCAGTATTGGCGCAGAAGTAAAAGTGATTTTGAGATTTTCGAAGGCCTCTTGACAGCTGCTGTCCCAGATCCAGGGAGCGCCTTTTCGGGTAAGCCGAGTCATCGGCACAACGATATCGCTATAATTATAAATAAAACGACGATAGAAGTTTGCAAAACCCAGGAAGGACTGAATGTCCTTAACCTTCCTCGGAACCGGCCACTCTAGAACTGTCTGTACTTTCTCCTTGGACATGGTCAATCCGTCGGGAGAAAGAATATAACCCAAATACTCAACAGTATCCATATTGAATTCGCACTTCTCAGGATTAGCGTAAAGCCGATGATGGCGAAGTCGCCGAAGAACCTCCTTGACATGTTCTTGGTGTTCTTCTGGCGTATCAGAATAGATCAGAATATCGTCAAGATAGACGATGACACAAACATTGAGCATGTCAGAGAAGATGTCATTAACAAACCGCTGGAAAGCTGCAGGGGCGTTCGTAAGGCCGAACGGCATAACCTTCCATTCATAGGAGCCGTAACGGGTCCGAAAGGTGGTTTTCCATTCATCACCTTCAGCGATTCTGACGAGATGATAAGCATGAGTGAGATCCAATTTGGTGTATATTTTAGCTCTTTTCGGAGCGTCGAGAAGATCTGATATGAGTGGGAGTGGGTAACGATCCTTTTTGGTGATACAATTGAGTCCACGGAAATCGACGCAAAGGCAAAGTTTGCCGTCTTTCTTCGGGACGAAAAGGACCGGAGCGCCGTGAGGAGAGGATGATGGGGTGATGGCACCAGTAGCCAGCTGTTTGTCAATAAAGTCTTTAAGGGCGACTAACTCCTTTTCAGACAAAGGATAAATACGGCCGAGAGGTGGCGAAGCGCCTTCTTCCAAGTCAATCTTCAGGTCGTAGGGTCTGTGTTCAGGAAGTGAATCTGCAGTGATCTCGTCAAAGACGTCTGCAAACTCCGCGTACTCTGCTGGGATGGAAGGAGGAAGTGGAGGGACAGTAAGAGCGGTGGAAGAGCGGTCGGCAGCGCGGGCCGCGACCTCTGAGTGGATAGCACGAAGAAGAATAGGTTCCATACCAGCATCCTTGCAAGCCCTGTTAAAGACTGCAGCACTGACGAGTGCAATGTCAACCTCGGGAGTTTCCAGCTGAGCAGCGAATTGAGAGACCGTAGGATAAGAGTAGATGGGTTCAAAAGGGAATTTGGACGAGAGGGGCTTGGCCCGTGAAGTCCGAGAGTGGGAGCAAGAGCGAAGTGAGTCCCCAGGAGGAATCTCCAGAATTGTCGGTAAAACCGACGGCAAAAATTCCGGTAGTGGAACAGCGACCTTTGCAACAACGGGGTTGATAGCATAAGGCACAGACGTCTGTGGAGAATCAAGATGTGAAGTGTTACGGAACGTAATGTTTCGAGATGCCCAGTCAATCAACGGATTGTAGCGGGATAAGAAACTGTAACCTAATACTGCTTTACAGGATGAATCTAAATGAGTAACATAAAAGGGTAATAGAAGCAGCTTGCCGGAAGGGAACCGAACGGCGATATTCGCCATATTGGTAATTGGTTTAGAAGACAATGAACCATCAAAGAGACGAAGATTAACAGGAGAGATTTTGGTCATAGGAATAGAATTTTGAGAAACGTAACGAGTATCAATGAAAGAGTCAGTAGAACCAGAATTAACAAGAGTAGGAAATTTGAGAAGAGCAGAGATAGGTTCGGCCGGCGCGGCCGAATCGGATAATGAGAATTCAGTAGTTAAAGAAATTACAAGAGAGCGTTCAATGGAAGAAAGAGCGGACACGTTGAGATATAAATCCCCAGGTGAGGTACGAACCTGATCAACACAGCTCCCGTTTCGTACCGGGGAACAAGAGCTGCGGATTAGTTTCCCGATTCCTCTTCAACAACCTCAATGGTTGCTTCGGGGGTTTCTTCAACCTCGGCAGCGCGGCCCTTTGATTCTCGGGCCTTTTGCTTATTGCAGTCAGCAATCTGATGCTTAGCACCGCAGAAGAGACAAAGATTGTTCTTCATCCTTCTTTCCTGTTCGGAGGGAAGTACCTTACCATCTGCTCCTAGATGGTTGAACGCGGGGCGCTGACCGCCGGATTGACCGGAATTCGAAGAGTTCTGGGGCTTACCATTGTTGTTAGGCTTACCACCAGAGAAGGGTTTGGGTTTCGGCATGAATGGCGCCGAAGAGCCCGAAGGCTGAGAATTGTTTTGCTGGTTAGTAGAACCAGTCCTTAATGCGTTCAGCCAAGCCTCGTCCATAAGCCCATTTCAGGGCAGCAGAATCCCAGTTGGTACTAGCAGCCAGGGTGTTGAACCGGATGTTGTACTTCCGGATGTTCTTGGTTTCCTTCATTTTCAGATTACCGAGAGAATCTTCGGCCTTGCCTTGGGCGTCGTAAACGCCGAAATTGTCCTGTAGCTCCTTTACAAGGGCCGTGAAGGACGACGTCCAGGCCGGCAGCGAGTCGAGATCCGGGTCGAGGATACCAGGGACAAACCATTCTTTGGCTGACCCACTGAGATAGGAAAGAGTGTAATTCACCTTCCGTTGGTCGGTGAAGTACTTTGGACGGTCATTGAAGACCAGGGCGAGATTGACGAAGAACGTCTTGAGTTTTCGGGGGTCCGAGCCGTCGAATACCTCGGGCTCCTTGACCTTGCTCTTGGATTCAAAGCTGTCAGAGGGACGGCCGAGTGCGGCGAGAACGGTACCGAGGGTTTCCATTGAAACCTTAAATCCCGAGAGGAGTTCCAACATAGCACGTTGCTCGTTGGGAATGTCAGGAGAGATTAGGGAACGAGGTCCACCAGGTCCACCAGGTCCACCAGGACCGCCGGGACCGCCGGGACCGCCAGGTCCACTGGGGTCACCAGGCTCACCACGCGGTAAACCGCCGGAGTCGTCATCCAGGTCGTCATGATTGTTGTCGGCGCCCGGATCATCGGGGTCAACAGGAGGGTGTTGATCATCGTGATCACCCGTATCCAAATCGAAGTGAGGGGGTGGGTCACGAGGAGATTCTGAAGCAGCTCTACGCTGGGGTTGTTTCCCCGTACGGCGAGCGATGGCTTGAAGGATTGGGGAATCAATTCGAGTTGTAGACCGGCCCCGAGCCGGAGCGACCATGGGGGGTTGTCCACGGCGAGGGGTCAGGACTTGGACAGGTTGTCCGTCACTAGTAAACAAAGTACTGTACTCGAATTGTTGTTCCTCTTCCCTGGCTTCAGGAAGAGTCGACGTAGTTGGGACTGTGGCTGGACCGAAACCGCGATTATGGCGACGTGGTTGACCAATGGCTGAGATGGATTCGGTGAAAGGGGCAAAAGATTGGGCAGTTGTGAAGAAAGTGTTTTCTTCGGAGTTAGCTCTAGATTGAGCTCGGGTTTTCGGAGGCATAAAAAATGATATGTCAGTACGACGTTAACGGATTGAGTTTAATTATACTGTTAAGATCATGTACACCGTGTAACCGTGCCAGAGGTCACAGAGTGTCTAAGAGCAGAAGACGAGTGGGACAGTAGTGAAGTTATTAACAACACCACCGTTACGCCGTTAGTCCCCGGAGATCAGGAGTATGGAAGGGAGGAGCTGAGTAGCAGCCAAGCCGTAGCGGCGGTGTCGCCGGTAACGAGGAGCAAACCAAAGAACGTATAAGTCCTAAGGTAGAGTAGAACGTACTTCAAGGCAGTGAGCCTGAAGACTTAGAGGAGCACAGAGTAAAGGAGGGAATCTAAGTCGATAATTAAACTGAGGAACTACAGTAGCGTACAAGCAGTATTTATATCTACGGAGCGGCGCGACGGGGCGGAGCGCCAGACTAACTACTAGGAGTTATACGTGTAGTCCTGCAGGGTAAAGTAAAAGACAATAAGGAGGGACTAGAATGAAAGGGTATGTGTAGCGAGAAAGAACAATAAGGAGAGATTACAATAAAAGGTAGATCTTCGGAATACCGAGCGGCGGAATGGAGGCCCGAGGCATGGGCTTGACACAGTCTCACAACACGCATGCAGCATGTTGATCAAGTCTTTATTACTTACACATTGCTTTACTTAGCTTTTATCTGTTTCACACATGTTTTACTTATGCTTACCACTGACCCAGAGTATTGGACATTACTAGGGCAGAGGGTTACTTACTTGTATATAAGCTGTAGTTACTTGTTGTATTTCCTTAGCTTTGATCTTGTTTATTCTACCTGGTCTAGTCCAGAGCCTTGCTTGCCTCCTTTATTGTTCTGCCCTGTAAGGTTTTCTTAAGTGTGATACCTGGTGACACCTGTTACTAGAGTCAGTTGCTGACAGAAGATCAAAGCTATTCTTGTTGGAGAATACTCCGTACTGTTGAGCAGGCAAGGGGTGCATAGTGGTGACACTCTCTAGCACCATACCTGGGTAGTATAGCTTATAATCTCAGTGAGGCAATAAAGATGAGAGAGAAGCGAGCTGGATTCCAGTACAGGACATAGCTACTTATATACATAAATGTATGACAGTATTACATAAGGAAGTACTGAGGAATCCGCATATGGTATATGATGTCAGTGTACACTAAGCATAGACTAGGATAACACATGACCGTATTAGTGATGTGTGAACAGCATAGCCGCGTTCAACACTCCCCCTTGCTGAGCAGCACAGTAAAGTACTTTGCTCGAAGCAATAGCGGTAGGCGTCAGGCAAGGCAGACAGCCTAAGGATTGGTGGACGAGTAAAACTCAAGTCCAAGCATTGAGCGGAATAGCTCAAATTTGATACGCCCAAGATTCTTTGTGAGAAGATCTGCGGGGTTGTTACTGCCATCTACGAAGAATACTTGCACAAGACCACGTTCAACAACTTCACGGATATAATGATATCGGATGTCAATGTGTTTTGAGTGCTTGCTAGTGACAGGATTTGATGCCATGAAAATGGATCCTTGATTGTCTCCAGCAATAGGAATAGCGTCAAGCTTATAGCCTAATTCCTCAAGTAGATTGCGGACCCAAACCACTTGGCGGCTGCAATCAGACAATGCCATATACTCAGCCTCTGTAGACGAGTGAGCGATTGTTTTCTGCGCATGGCTGGTCCAAGAGAAGATGCCAGTGGCAAGCTTCATAAAATATCCAGTCTGAGACCGGCGAGTATAAGGATCGGAAGCCCAATCCGAATCAGTCCAAGCACTGAGACCAATACCCGATTCACCATCATAGCAAAGTGCATATGATTTCGTACCTAGGAGGTAGCGGCAAATATAGAGTGCCTTGCTAAGGTGCTCTTGAGATGGGTTAGCTGCATGTTGTGCAAGTTTGGTAACAGCGAAGGAGATGTCGGGACGGGTGCCCAACATAAGGTAGAGAAGGGAACCAATAACCATCTGAAACTTGCTACGAAGAGCGGAATCTGCCTGGCCTTTGGTGGGTTCGGGTTGGAACCCTGCAGGAAGTGGTGTATCAGCCATTTTAGCATTTTCCATACCGCAACGCTTAAGGACTTTGTCAAGGTAGGCGCATTGATCAATATAGATCTTTTTGCCACGACGAGTAATCCGCATGCGAAGGAATTCTTTGGCTTCACCAAGATCTCTGCATTCCCAGTGTGACATGAATTTCTCTTTTAGAGAAGCTACGAGTTTCTTGTCAGGTCCAGCAAAGAGTGCGTCATCAACGTAGATGATGGCGATGACTAGAGAGTCATCTTTACCTCGACGGACAAAGATACCTGCATCAGAGCTCAAGCGTTTGAAGCCGAGTGTTTTCATGTATGAGTCCAGTGTTCGCCACCAGACAAGACCTGCTTGTTTCAGTCCATACAGAGCTTTGCGCAGTAAAAGGACTTTATCCTCTTTGCCTTTGATTCGAAAACCTTCAGGCTGTTCCATGTAGATAGTCTCATGTAAGACGCCATATAGATAGGCATTTCGGACATCGAGTCCAGTGAGATACCAGTTGTTCAGCGCAGTCAAGGCGAGCAACAGTCTAACAGTCTCAAACCGTACTACAGGAGAGAAGACTTGGTCATAATCAAGACCTTCAATTTGTGAGAACCCTTTGACAACAAGGCGTGCCTTCTTACGACCGTCAGATTTGACGTCGAAGACCCAGCGGTTCTTAATGACCTTTTGGTCTGCTGGACGATCCATGAGTTCAAAAGTACCACGCCGTTTGAGCGCTTCAAGCCCTTCTTGGCAGGCCTTAAGCCATTCCTCACGCTCAGCCTTAGGTAGGCGAGTAATGTCCTTGTAAGTCCATTCACGGACGTTCTCGGAGCCTTTCAGCTCCCCCTCAAAGGGAACGGCCTTAGCCATGAGAAAATATATTAATTCAGCTCCCCCTTCCCGACATAGTCTGATCAGGGTACTAGCTTCGTCACCGGGAGTGACAGAGGGTTGTTCTCCATCTTCAGGAGTAGGATGCTCAGTACTAGGTCCGGGAACCTGTTCTGGCTCAGGGCGCTCTTGCTCAGCCGAGGAGCTACCTGGCTGTGGAGCTCTTGCGCGTCTCTGAATATCCCTCTTTGGTCTCTCTACCTGTTGTTCCGTAGGAAGCTTACTGCTGCTTCTAGGATCACCGGTAAGACGAGTAGGTGGTCTCCGCACACGACCTGAACGTCTCGGTTGCTCTTCAGCAGGAGGTTGTTCATTCCGGGGTTGTGGCGGCGGACTAGGATCTCGCGCTGGCTGTTCAGCTGGCGCAGGCGGTGCAATGTCTTGCTCCGGATCCTGTCTTCTTTGGGGAGTAGTAGGTTGATAAGATGGAGGAACATCATCATCATCAGGTGGAGGAATTGGATCTTTAGGATCTGTGTTGCGATCTGGTAGTTGCGTAGAGCGATGACGCTCTGAGGCTTTACAACGAGGAAATAATTTCTCATCGAAGACAGCGTGCGTAGCAGTGAACATAGCATTGTTCGACCGCATGTAGATATTTCCGTGTTCACCATCAGAAACTCCGAGATATGTCATTAGTTCTGACCTGGGCGATTGTTTGTTTACACGTACTTCTTCATGAAGATAGACATATGCGCCACAGCCAAAGACACGCAAGTGATCTATGCGCGGAACTTTGTTGTACAAAATCTCATATGGTGTCTTCCATTTGTGACGACGCATAGGAGTGAGGTTATACACACACACAGCATGTTTAACAGAGAATTCCCACCAGGATTCAGGAATACAGGCTTGAAAGCGCTGCGGTTCACTTTTCTCAATAATAGTCCGGATAAACCTCTGAGCTCGTCCATTCTGCTGGTGGATATGAGGAGATGACCATTGTACTTTAATACCTTCGTTCTTAAAGAACTCATCAAGTGCATTGGATCTAAATTCTCCGCCACCATCAGACATCCATTCCTTGACGTTAGTCTCGTATAGATTTTTGACTGAGGCAATAAATTGCTTTATCACTGGCAGAGATCCGCTCTTCTTTTTCAAGTGGCAGAAGAACCCAAATGAAGTATAGTCATCTATGAAGAAGATCGTATACTTGTACTTGTGGTATGAAGTGGTAGGCCATTCTTTGAGGTCTGAGTGAATGAGCTCAAAGGGACGTGATGCCCGATGAGTAGTTGGCGGAAATGGACGTAAAGTCATCTTTCCCCTGGCACAACCTTCACAGAGATCTTCCTCATGGGGAATGCTGAAGGTGGGAACACCTTCTGCATGTTTCCTCAGTTGAGTGAGTGCTTCGCGTGATGGATGACCCATTCGGCGATACATGGTAGTGTAGTCCACTGAGTGGATCACTAGGTTTACAGCCATAGGCTGTGGCGAATAATCTTTGAGAATATAGATTGTATCGCTGTGAGTTCGTGGTTCAAATGACAGGAATAAACCATCTTTGTCCCAGAAGTCAACTTTGTCTGCGTTGCCGCGAACAGTTTTGCCATCTTGTAGGAAGCGTCCTTGTGCTATAAGGCGATGACTCAACTCCTTCATATAGAATACTGGAGCGATTCGTGCCGAATGCATGCGACCCCTTACATCCTTGAAATGTATCAAGACAGTCCCAACGCCAGTAATGTAGGCGGTTGTGGTTGCAGTTGCTATAAGAACTTTTTCCTCAAGGTCTTCATACTCAATGAAGTCACTCAAGTCAAAGGTAGTGTGTTCAGAACAACCAGAGTCGTTCATCCACCACTTGGGTTGGTTCCTCTCTTTACCCTTACACTTCTTGCACACAGAGTATGAAACATCATGTACACAAAAATGTTCTTTGGATATATACTTGACATTGATACGATAATTATACAAGCGGGACAAGAGATCAGGCTTAAAGGCCGACTTGCATGTCTTCGTCACTGCGACCAATGAAGGTGCGTTAGTATATCTTGTATGATCAACATCAGAGGAGGGTACTGACCCCATGGTGTCCATGAATCCAGTGATTGCCAAAATTTCACGGTCCAAGTCGAAATTCATCAACTCATCAGGGTCAAAAGAGGCAGTTCCTGGGACCTCAAAGTCCATAGGAGGAGATGGGGGAGGCGGCGTAGGAGCCTTGTTGCCATCCTCAACATCATTCTCAGAAGGCACCACACGGGTGCGCTTCGTTGGAGGGTCAGAAGAACCTTGCTCATCGTCACTACTATCTAACTCCGAAATGTGTCCAGATGGCTCAAGGGAACGAATGACTTCGGCAGTCGCACGGACGCCAATATCACGGGCACGTTGAATGGCCATCCTTGTCTTCTTATGAAGACGAAGGGACGTAGCATTGTGAGGAGGATTGTAGGGAGGATGGATAGAGTGCTTGCGCACATCTGGGACGGAAGGAGTAAGATCGGTACGTACCGGACCAAAGTCAACAGTACTGCCAATTGGACTGAAGTCCATAGAGTCTGCATCAGCTTGTGCAGCGTTTGCATTCCTCTTAGCCTTCTTGTTCTTTCCACTGCCATGCTTACGCTTCTTCTTGTTGGAGTCGTCGTTCCCATTCTGTCCCTTCTGCTGCTGGTTACTATTGTTACCATGCTGCTGTTGGGAGAACTTGGGATCGTTTCCCTTGCGATGAACGTTCGAAAACTTGTTCGCGTTCTGCGGTTGGGAGTTGCTAATGGTGTCTCCGCTGAAAGCGTTCATAACTGCGATACGAACTTTGGCAAATGTCAATTCCTTGAGCTCCTCAGTACCGAGTTGAGACATAGTCTGGACAACGACAGAGTAGCGTGATGGAAGCTTAGATAGAAGAATAGCTGTGAGTGGGTTTCCCTTGTATGGGACCTTGACAGCCATGGCGGCAGCAAAGTCATTAAAGACTGCGCCTAGACCTTTGACCTTGTAGGTTTTCTGCAAGAATTCCCACAGTTTCTTAGCCGTGTCACCCTCGTCCTTAGCAAGGGTGCGGATTGACGGAGAAAGGCGGAGACGGATGTTTCCAACAGCCTTAGTGTCGGTCTCCTTCCAGGATTTGAGGTTATCGTCATACTCCTTCCAGGCTTTGACACTGTTGAGGTCTGTCAAATCAAGTGGAGACGGCTCGGCAGGCGGGTCGGAGATAATGGTAGACCAAAGCCCTGTGGCTTGGAGAAAGGCTTCCATTTCAGAGATCCAGGTGTCGTAGTTATCACCTTTAAGGGTGGTGGTAACAGCGGTGAAGAGTGCAGAAGACATTGTAATCTGGATAAAATCAACAGAGATGTCAGCAAGCAATTCATCAACGCTCAAGACAACAGATGAAAATAAAATGGCATGAATGTTATTGCCAGTAGTGACAAGTTGCGACATATGTCTAGCAAGCTGTCATCTACAGTGTCAAGCACTCTTGGGCGATGTCATAATCAGCACTTGTTAGGTGCGATATTGACTCCAGCGCCAGAGGCGACATTCCAGGTAAAGGTCTGTGTCAGAGACAGCAATCAAATAGATGCGTCAATGACAACAGTAAACCAGAGAGCGCTGCGAGCTTAGAGCTCAGCAAAGCGTTCATCCGGGGCCCATAACCTGTTGAGCAGGCAAGGGGTGCATAGTGGTGACACTCTCTAGCACCATACCTGGGTAGTATAGCTTATAATCTCAGTGAGGCAATAAAGATGAGAGAGAAGCGAGCTGGATTCCAGTACAGGACATAGCTACTTATATACATAAATGTATGACAGTATTACATAAGGAAGTACTGAGGAATCCGCATATGGTATATGATGTCAGTGTACACTAAGCATAGACTAGGATAACACATGACCGTATTAGTGATGTGTGAACAGCATAGCCGCGTTCAACAAATGTCATGTTACAGCTAAATAGAGCAAGAGAGAAAGGAAGTAAAATATGATGTATCCTACTGGTAGTCCTACATTAATAGTACATGATGGTGAGATTGATAACACAGTAGTGGGATAGTGGTTTGTAACATGAGAATGATGTTCCATAGATGGTATATGAGCCATCAAATGTTAACACTCCCCCTCAAACCTTTGTTAGTCCCATGGACACAGCGAAGTGTTTGGCTTTGAGAGATGGAAGTGCATTTGTGAAGATGTCTGTGGTCATGTCTTCCATAGGGCAATAAACAGGGCGGATCTTTCCTTCTTTGATGTCATATCAGATGAAGTGGTATTGTATGTCAATGTGTTTGGTCTGGGCATGGAAGCAATCATCTTTAGCAAGAGCAATGGCAGATTGGTTGTTGGTGCTGAGAATGATTGGTTTTGTGATAGGGCTGAATAGTTCCAATAAGAGGTTCCTAAACCAAATTGCTTCCTTGGTGTTATGATCACTTCTTTTCATCTTACACTGTGAAACCCAGATAGGTTGATTATGAACCTAATATGAGCTGTATATCAGTGCCAACCTAAATTAGGTTATTTTTCTAAAGGATAGGTTGGTCATGGTCAACCTATAACCTGCTGCAAATTTACAGAATACTCGGAAAATGCGGATAGGTTGATGTATAGGTTGATTACTTACCAACGGGAGACCGGTAAAGATTGCCGGAGTCACATGTCTATTGTTGAACGTTGCCACGTCGCATCCCAGAACTCGTCATAATCTTGTTCTGTTTCCCAATATCTGGCTCCTCAATATCCTCAATCCCTTATTCTAGTCTGTGGCCTGCAAATGGGGTTCAAGTTCTGGTGTATCAATTCAACGTTCCTAACATCTCTGCAATCCTGTCAAATTCAAACCATATCTATGAATTCATGTTAATAACAATATTAATACGGAAAGCTACAAAAAGAATATTCACCTCAACCTCAATGACTATGAAGAAAGAACATTCCTCAAGCAACTACCTGGTCTAGGAGGGTCATCAAGGTTTGCTGGAAGGAGTAAGTGGTTGTTCAGGGATGGTGTTGGTGTATGAGGATATGGCAAGCTACGGTGAGTTTTTATCATATAACACCTATTGCTTTTTACTTATCTATCTCTTGCAGTGGTACATATTGAGTGGCACACAATGATACACTGCCCTGATCAATGGGCACAATGTTGGTCAACTTTCCTTTTCGACGCACCATTATAATTACTGCGCGCATGTGATAACTTTACTCAAACATTCAATATTATATCTTCTTGATTGAACGTATCTTCCGTTTAAGGATTCCAGAGTGATTATAAGTATTAAGAGCTCCTTGTAACCAATAAGCTGCCGATATTCAACGTATGTGCAAAGATCAACCTAATTCCAGCTGGGTTTAATTGACAAAATTGAAAATTAATGATAGGTTGATTTTGTTGAAAATAGGTTGCAAATGAACCTATAGCTAATGGTAAAAGGATAGGTTGAGATACAACCTAAATAGGATGCAATTCAGCTCTCGCCAGGCTGCTATACAACTTATATCAGGTTGTGAAAGATCTGATTATCAACCTATCGGGGTTTCTCAGAGTTATCTTTTTCCTTGTCTTGTCTTATCTTTTATCTGCCTTATCTCATATCTTGTCTTATCTTGTCTTACATTGTCACCTGACCTATTATTCATGCTTACTGATACAACATGCACTTTTCATATACTTATATTAAATACAGCAGTCTGTTAAGATCATGTACACCGTGTAACCGTGCCAGAGGTCACAGAGTGTCTAAGAGCGGAAGACGAGTGGGACAGTAGTGAAGTTATTAACAACACTGCCGTTACGCCGTTAGTCCCCGGAGATCAGGAGTATAGAAGGGAGGAGCTGAGTAGCAGCCAAGCCGTAGCGGCGGTGTTGCCGGTAACGAGGAGCGAACCAAAGAACGTATAAGTCCTAAGGTAGAGTAGAACGTACTTCAAGGCAGTGAGCCTGAAGACTTAGAGGAGCACAGAGTAAAGGAGGGAATCTAAGTCGATAATTAAACTGAGGAACTACAGTAGCGTACAAGCAGTATTTATATCTACGGAGCAGCGCGACGGGGCGGAGCGCCAGACTAACTAATAGGAGTTATACGTGTAGTCCTGCAGGGTAAAGTAAAAGACAATAAGGAGGGACTAGAATGAAAGGGTATGTGTAGCGAGAAAGAACAATAAGGAGAGATTACAATAAAAGATAGATCTTCGGAATACCGAGCGGCGGAATGGAGGCCCGAGGCATGGGCTTTAACAGTATCCCCCTCTTAGGCTTGAGCCCTCGAAAGCCATTAATACCGGGAGTTGATTAGTTACCAAGAAAAAATTTTAAAGGCCGTCAGCATCGGGAATCCGTCCTATCAGTCAGCAGGAAAAAATTTTCATATGCCGTTGGTACCGGGAATTGTCATTTGTCATCCATGAAAATTTCCGGTTCACCGTAAACCGAACACAATTCGAAGGAAAATTTTCGCTGGTCCGTGTCCCTATAAAAAGGCCAGGTTTTGCCGTTATAGCCCTAACTTTTCTCATAATTCCCAAGTCCACAATGTCGACCAGTCGCACTCAAACCAACACAACCTCTTCTTCCACCGCCGGTCCTTCGGGGTTCCGAGGACTAGTACTACCCGTCAATCCCGCCGATCCCACCTCCCTCGAGGATGAAGACTTGGAGGAGGATGAAGCCAAGGTCTTGAGGAAGGCGCAGGAGAAGGTCCGCCGGATGAAGGAGAAGAAGGCAGCAGCAGCGGCAGCGGCGAAACAAAAAGCCGAAGAAGAGGCGGCCAAGAAAGTGGCGGAGGAGGCGCGAGAACAAGCCGCGGCAAGGGAGGAAAGAAGGAGGAGAATGGCAGCGGCAGCTACTGCCCGCAGTCGGCGAGGGTCTTTGCCAGAAGAGACTTCGGGGTCCCCTCAGAGGCCCGTTGTGGAGATCCGGAGGGAGAAGAGCAAAGGAAAAGGGAAGTCCAAGGCCCAGGTGAGTACCTAATGTCCTGGTCATTCTTTCTTTTACTAATGTTCTGAGTTCCAGCCCGTGGATGAGGATCCCAATGATGGCGGAGACGGCGACGACGATGACGAAGAAGGTGAAAGGGCTCCCTGCGAATGATGCAGGAGCAAGAAAATCCCTTGCCAGATGCAGGCTGGCAAGAGGAGTTTGATAATTTGCAAACCAGCGTGAGTGAGATCCAATTTGGTGTATATTTTAGCTCTTTTCGGAGCATCGAGAAGATCTGAGATGAGTGGGAGTGGGTAACAATCCTTTTTGGTGATACGATTGAGTCCACGGAAGTCGATGCAAAGGCAAAGTTTGCCGTCTTTCTTCGGGACGAAAAGGACCGGAGCGCCGTGAGGAGAGGATGATGGGGTGATGGCACCAGTAGCCAGCTGTTTGTCAATAAAGTCTTTAAGGGCGACTAACTCCTTTTCAGACAAAGGATAAATACGGCCGAGAGGTGGCGAAGCGCCCTCTTCCAAGTCAATCTTCAGGTCGTAGGGTCTGTGTTCAGGGAGTGAATCTGCAGTGATCTCGTCAAAGACATCTGCAAACTCCGCGTACTCTGCTGGGATAGAAGGAGGAAGTGGAGGGACAGTAGGAGCGGTGAAAGAGCGGTCGGCAGCGCGGGCCGCGACCTCTGAGTGAATAGCACAAAGAAGAATGGGTTCCATACCAGCGTCCTTGCAAGCCCTGTTAAAGACTGCAGCACTTACCAGTGCAATGTCAACCTCGGGAGTTTCCAGCTGAGCAGCGAATTGAGAGACCGTAGGATAAGAATAGATGGGTTCAAAAGGGAATTTGGACGAGAGGGGCTTGGCCCGTGAAGTCCGAGAGCGGGAGCAAGAGCGAAGTGAGTCTGTAAGACCTGGGTCAAAATAGGTCTTAGGGTAGGTGTTGGTATGAAGAGTTTATGTTGTAGTGTGCTAGGAGCAGGCTGGAGCTCAAAGGGAGCTACGGAAACCGCGACCGAGGACGGGAATGACCTAGTAGTGGCTGGGAATGAGAGGTGTGACCCTTGAAGGGGTTCCTGTAAGGTCCAGGGAGGTCCCTAAGGCGTAGATAGAGGAGGTAGAAGTACGGAACCTAGTAACGTTGCGTAGGAGGAGTTGTACTCGCTAAAACGTCAACGTAAGGTCTAATAGGGAGTAGAGGGAGTAGGTCTTGAGTGTATAAGCTCCTGAGAAGGTATGCGCCCGGGAGGGGAGGTCCCGGGAACTAGGGGTTGGGGTGGACGTCCTCGAGTATTGGAGGTGGTAACGGAGAAGCAACACGTAGTTTGACGTAGGGGGTAGCTTCGACGTTACTTAGATTGAGGTCCCAGAGCTTGTGGAGCAATTGGGGAGCTCAGGGAGGTTAGCTCACCAAGGCGTTAGGCGTTGGGGAGCTTTAGTATTGTTCAAGGGAGCTCGGAAACTCACTCGGATTGCTTAAACGTGTAGTAAAAGTGTGTATTTGATCGTACAGACAATCGGAGAGACAGTAGAAGAGAGTAAAGCAAAACTGAGATAGAGAAACAGAGAGTAAAGAGAATTCCGTACGGTTAGCAGGTACAAAGGGACAGGGACTGGACCTATGTAAAGGGTGTGTGTTCAAAATATACCAAGCTGGGGCTTCGGGACATTGCGGCGCTACTTAAATAGGTACGGGAAGTGAACAAGAGAACATCTGGAGATATGAGGCGGTTCAATCGAGGGAGGGAGGTAATCAAGATTACTACTTAAAGGGGTTGGCGGTTAGGAGGATCTTGTATGCGTGTCAGGGCAAATGGCGTTTGGGTAGGTATGTCAGGACACTTAGGGAGGTGCATGGTGGTACTTGGGGAGGTGTAAAAGGGGAACAGGAGGTGGGTAGGATGTGTGACAACGTCTGACGAGTACTGGTACTGGTCTGGTTGTAGCCAGGGCATGACAGAGTCCCCAGGAGGGGTCTCCAGAATTGTTGGTGAAACCGACGGCGAGAGTTCCGGTAGCGGAACAGCGACCTTTGCATCAACGGTGTTGATAACAGAAGGCACAGACGTCTGTGGAGAATCAAAATGTGAAGTGTTACGGAACGTAATGTTTCGAGATGCCCAGTCAATCAACGGATTGTAGCGGGATAAGAAACTGTAACCTAATACTGCTTTACAAGATGAATCTAAATGAGTAACATAAAAGGGTAATAGAAGCAGCTCACCGGAAGGAAACCGAACGGCAATATTCGCCATATTGGTAATTGGTTTAGAAGATAATGAACCATCAAAGAGACGAAGATTAACAGGAGAGATTTTGGTCGTTGGAATAGAATTTTGAGAAATGTAACAAGTATCAATAAACAATGTGGCCTTGCTTACCACAATGGAAGCATTCCCTGTTGTGATGCACAGTGTTAATGTCCATTGGTCTGCCTGCACCTTTGAAAGTGGTTCCAGTACCGTCTTTCCTATCCTGGGTGGGTACTGCAGGGGTTGGAGTCTTAGTCACTGGGGCCTGTGTTGTCTGTGGTTGCCATCTTTGGTTACTAGGTCCTTGCCCAGCATTCCGCTGGTATCTGTTTGCCCAGTTACCCCACATTTCTTCACAACACCACCACATGTCATTGATGCTGACAATCTTCTGTTTGAGCTCATCAAACTTCTTGATTCGCTCATTACTGGTACCATATACTTGATCAATCAGCTTTGGTTTTACGTTCATCTCGATCAGTCTGATGACATAGGGGGCATCCTTGGCATATCCAGCGTCTCGCATGATAATTTCAAATTCCTTGAAGAAATCCTCTGCCCTGACAGAGATGTTCTAGCTTCTCCTGTGCATTCTCTGTGAGTCCTTTGTCTAGGAAGGAGGCATTCAATGCATCCTGGAATCCTTTTCATGTGACTCTCCATTCCTCCTCGTCGTCATTGAAGTTATTATCTGTATAGTTCTGGACCCAGCTACTGACTTTAGAACCTCGCATATACAAGATTGCAATGTCAATTCTCTCATTGTCTGTGGTAATTCTATTCCTTGGGTCATGGATGTAGACAAAGAAAGTACGGTGCCACTCTTTGAACTGGGCTTTATCACCATCAAAGATGCTTGGTTCTCTGAGTAGCAACTTGCCATGAACATGAGAAGTAGTGACAGGTGCAGGATCAGGAGTAGGGTTAGATATGCTGAAGAAGTTGGGTGGTATATAGGTGGGTATGAATGAGGCGATGTTTCATTCAATTGAAGATGAGGTGGATGGAGCAGATGAGTTGGGAGTGCAGCGACAATCAGTTTGTACTGAAATTCTAGGTCATCCTAGTCTTGAGGTAAAATCCATTGTAAGGAAGATGAGTTACTAATGCAACTTGGTGGTGATGATGGGAAAATGTATGATTGGATTTGTAGAAGTCAGAAGTAATGTGGGGAAGATTTTGAAGATAAAGTATGATGATGTGGGAAGCAGCCTTCCACTCTCAGTTGATGAACAGATGCACCCTCCCTGTCTAGGAATGGAGCTTGTTGTGCACACGAAGACCCCTCTCCGAAGATTAGTGATCAGTTGACGCTTTTGTCTGCCAGTACGGTGTCGGACTCAATGTTACACCTTTATACTATAGGCGACACTGCTCGAAGAAAGAGTAGAACTTTGTGAAGGGTTGGTAAAAATGTGAGCAGGAATAACTGTGATAGGGATATGATTGCATAGCATGCGACAGGTGGTAAGAATTGTAGAAATATGTAAAGCTCAGTTGAGCAAGAAAGATCAACTCAATTGGTACCTGTAGAAATATGTAAAGCTAGAGTCTGTATGAGTACAGGTACGGATAGAAATATTGATAAGTAAACATACCTCAGTTGAGCAAGAAAGATCAACTGAGGGAATAGCTAATGGAACGAAAATATATATATCCCGATCATTAGATTGGGTTTGGTAAGTCGGAACATAGATAGATAAACGGAAGTATAGATAGGAAGGGAAATACCATAACAAGTAATATCAAAGCTAGATGTACGTGTTGAACGCGGCTATGCTGTTCACACATCACTAATACGGTCATGTGTTATCCTAGTCTATGCTTAGTGTACACTGACATCATATACCATATGCGGATTCCTCAGTACTTCCTTATGTAATACTGTCATACATTTATGTATATAAGTAGCTATGTCCTGTACTGGAATCCAGCTCGCTTCTCTCTCATCTTTATTGCCTCACTGAGATTATAAGCTATACTACCCAGGTATGGTGCTAGAGAGTGTCACCACTATGCACCCCTTGCCTGCTCAACAGGTTATGGGCCCCGGATGAACGCTTTGCTGAGCTCTAAGCTCGCAGCGCTCTCTGGTTTACTGTTGTCATTGACGCATCTATTTGATTGCTGTCTCTGACACAGACCTTTACCTGGAATGTCGCCTCTGGCGCTGGAGTCAATATCGCACCTAACAAGTGCTGATTATGACATCGCCCAAGAGTGCTTGACACTGTAGATGACAGCTTGCTAGACATATGTCGCAACTTGTCACTACTGGCAATAACATTCATGCCATTTTATTTTCATCTGTTGTCTTGAGCGTTGATGAATTGCTTGCTGACATCTCTGTTGATTTTATCCAGATTACAATGTCTTCTGCACTCTTCACCGCTGTTACCACCACCCTTAAAGGTGATAACTACGACACCTGGATCTCTGAAATGGAAGCCTTTCTCCAAGCCACAGGGCTTTGGTCCGCCATTATCTCCGACCCGCCTGCCGAGCTGTCTCCACTTGATTCGACAGACCTCGACAGTGTCAAAGCCTGGAAGGAGTATGACGATAACCTCAAATCCTGGAAGGAGACCGACACTAAGGCTGTTGGAAACATCCGCCTCCGCCTTTCTCCGTCAATCCGCACCCTTGCTAAGGACGAGGGTGACACGGCTAAGAAACTGTGGGAATTCTTGCAGAAAACCTACAAGGTCAAAGGTCTAGGCGCAGTCTTTAATGACTTTGCTGCCGCCATGGCTGTCAAGGTCCCATACAAGGGAAACCCACTCACAGCTATGACTGACATTGGCATGTTCTTCACCCGTATGGATGACGCTGACATTGGCATCCCTGACCACCTCGAAGCTCTGATTCTTCTATCTAAGCTTCCATCACGCTACTCTGTCGTTGTCCAGACTATGTCTCAACTCGGTACTGAGGAGCTCAAGGAATTGACGTTTGCCAAAGTTCGTATCGCAGTTATGAACGCTTTCAGCGGAGACACCATTAGCAACTCCCAACCGCAGAACGCGAACAAGTTTTCGAACGTTCATCGCAAGGGAAACGATCCCAAGTTCTCCCAACAGCAGCATGGTAACAATAGTAACCAGCAGCAGAAGGGACAGAACGGGAACGACGACTCCAACAAGAAGAAGCGTAAGCGTGGCAGTGGAAAGAACAAGAAGGCTAAGAGGAATGCAAATGCTGCACAAGCTGATGCAGACTCTATGGACTTCAGTCCAATTGGCAGTACTGTTGACGGTCCGGTACGTACCAATCTTACTCCTTCCGTCCCAGATGTGCGCAAGCACTCTATCCATCCTCCCTACAATCCTCCTCACAATGCTACGTCCCTTCGTCTTCATAAGAAGACAAGGATGGCCATTCAACGTGCCCGTGATATTGGCGTCCGTGCGACTGCCGAAGTCATTCGTGCCCTTGAGCCATCTGGACACATTTCGGAGTTAGATAGTAGTGACGATGAGCAAGGTTCTTCTGATCCTCCAACGAAGCGCACCCGTGTGTTGCCTTCTGAGAATGATGTTGAGGATGGCAACAAGGCTCCTACGCTGCCTCCTCCATCTCCTCCTATGGACTTTGAGGTCCCAGGAACTGCCTCTTTTGACCCTGATGAGTTGATGAATTTCGACTTGGACCGTGAAATTTTGGCAATCACTGGATTCATGGACACCATGGGGTCAGTACCCTCCTCTGATCTTGATCATACGAGATATACTAACGCACCTTCATTGGTCGCAGTGACGAAGACATGCAAGTCGGCCTTTAAGCCTGATCTCTTGTCCCGCTTGTATAATTATCGTATCAATGTCAAGTATATATCCAAAGAACATTTTTGTGTACATGATGTTTCATACTCTGTGTGCAAGAAGTGTAAGGGTAAAGAGAGGAACCAACCCAAGTGGTGGATGAACGACTCTGGTTGTTCTGAACACACTACCTTTGACTTGAGTGACTTCATTGAGTATGAAGACCTTGAGGAAAAAGTTCTTATAGCAACTGCAACCACAACTGCCTACATTACTGGCGTTGGGACTGTCTTGATACATTTCAAGGATGTAAGAGGTCGCATGCATTCGGCACGAATCGCTCCAGTATTCTATATGAAGGAGTTGAGTCATCGCCTTATAGCACAAGGACGCTTCCTACAAGATGGCAAAACTGTTCGCGGCAACGCAGACAAAGTTGACTTCTGGGACAAAGATGGTTTATTCCTGTCATTTGAACCACGAACTCACAGCGATACAATCTATATTCTCAAAGATTATTCGCCACAGCCTATGGCTGTAAACCTAGTGATCCACTCAGTGGACTACACTACCATGCATCGCCGAATGGGTCATCCATCGTGCGAAGCACTCACTCAACTGAGGAAACATACAGAAGGTGTTCCCATCTTCAGCATTCCCCATGAGGAAGATCTCTGTGAAGGTTGTGCCAAGGGAAAGATGACTTTACGTCCATTTCCGCCAACTACTCATCGGGCATTACGTCCCTTTGAGCTCATTCACTCAGACCTCAAAGAATGGCCTACCACTTTGTACCACAAGTACAAGTATACGATCTTCTTCATAGATGACTATACTTCATTTGGGTTCTTCTGCCACTTGAAAAAGAAGAGCGGATCTCTGCCAGTGATAAAGCAATTTATTGCCTCAGTCAAAAATCTATATGAGACTAACGTCAAGGAATGGATGTCTGATGGTGGCGGAGAATTTAGATCCAATGCACTTGATGAGTTCTTTAAGAACGAAGGTATCAAAGCACAATGGTCATCTCCTCATATCCACCAGCAGAATGGAAGAGCCGAAAGGTTTATCCGGACTATTACTGAGAAAAGTGAACCGCAGCGCTTTCAAGCCTGTATTCCTGAATCCTGGTGGGAATTCTCTGTTAAACATGCTGTGTGCGTGTATAACCTCACTCCTATGTGTCGTCACAAATGGAAGACACCATATGAGATTTTGTACAACAAAGTTCCGCGCATAGATCACTTGCGTGTCTTTGGCTGTGGCGCATACGTCTATCTTCATGAAGAAGTACGGGTAAACAAACAATCGCCCAGGTCAGAACTAATGACATATCTCGGAGTTTCTGATGGTGAACACGGAAATATCTACATGCGGTCGAACAATGCTATGTTCACTGCTACGCACGCTGTCTTCGATGAGAAATTATTTCCTCGTTGTAAAGCCTCAGAGCGTCATCGCTCTACGCAACTACCAGATCGCAACACAGATCCTAAAGATCCAATTCCTCCACCTGATGATGATGATGTTCCTCCATCTTATCAACCTACTACTCCCCAAAGAAGACAGGATCCGGAGCAAGACATTGCACCGCCTGCGCCAGCTGAACAGCCAGCGCGAGATCCTAGTCCGCCGCCACAACCCCGGAATGAACAACCTCCTGCTGAAGAGCAACCGAGACGTTCAGGTCGTGTGCGGAGACCACCTACTCGTCTTACCGGTGATCCTAGAAGCAGCAGTAAGCTTCCTACGGAACAACAGGTAGAGAGACCAAAGAGGGATATTCAGAGACGCGCAAGAGCTCCACAGCCAGGTAGCTCCTCGGCTGAGCAAGAGCGCCCTGAGCCAGAACAGGTTCCCGGACCTAGTACTGAGCATCCTACTCCTGAAGATGGAGAACAACCCTCTGTCACTCCCGGTGACGAAGCTAGTACCCTGATCAGACTATGTCGGGAAGGGGGAGCTGAATTAATATATTTTCTCATGGCTAAGGCCGTTCCCTTTGAGGGGGAGCTGAAAGGCTCCGAGAACGTCCGTGAATGGACTTACAAGGACATTACTCGCCTACCTAAGGCTGAGCGTGAGGAATGGCTTAAGGCCTGCCAAGAAGGGCTTGAAGCGCTCAAACGGCGTGGTACTTTTGAACTCATGGATCGTCCAGCAGACCAAAAGGTCATTAAGAACCGCTGGGTCTTCGACGTCAAATCTGACGGTCGTAAGAAGGCACGCCTTGTTGTCAAAGGGTTCTCACAAATTGAAGGTCTTGATTATGACCAAGTCTTCTCTCCTGTAGTACGGTTTGAGACTGTTAGACTGTTGCTCGCCTTGACTGCGCTGAACAACTGGTATCTCACTGGACTCGATGTCCGAAATGCCTATCTATATGGCGTCTTACATGAGACTATCTACATGGAACAGCCTGAAGGTTTTCGAATCAAAGGCAAAGAGGATAAAGTCCTTTTACTGCGCAAAGCTCTGTATGGACTGAAACAAGCAGGTCTTGTCTGGTGGCGAACACTGGACTCATACATGAAAACACTCGGCTTCAAACGCTTGAGCTCTGATGCAGGTATCTTTGTCCGTCGAGGTAAAGATGACTCTCTAGTCATCGCCATCATCTACGTTGATGACGCACTCTTTGCTGGACCTGACAAGAAACTCGTAGCTTCTCTAAAAGAGAAATTCATGTCACACTGGGAATGCAGAGATCTTGGTGAAGCCAAAGAATTCCTTCGCATGCGGATTACTCGTCGTGGCAAAAAGATCTATATTGATCAATGCGCCTACCTTGACAAAGTCCTTAAGCGTTGCGGTATGGAAAATGCTAAAATGGCTGATACACCACTTCCTGCAGGGTTCCAACCCGAACCCACCAAAGGCCAGGCAGATTCCGCTCTTCGTAGCAAGTTTCAGATGGTTATTGGTTCCCTTCTCTACCTTATGTTGGGCACCCGTCCCGACATCTCCTTCGCTGTTACCAAACTTGCACAACATGCAGCTAACCCATCTCAAGAGCACCTTAGCAAGGCACTCTATATTTGCTGCTACCTCCTAGGTACGAAATCATATGCACTTTGCTATGATGGTGAATCGGGTATTGGTCTCAGTGCTTGGACTGATTCGGATTGGGCTTCCGATCCTTATACTCGCCGGTCTCAGACTGGATATTTTATGAAGCTTGCCAATGGCATCTTCTCTTGGACTAGCCATGCGCAGAAAACAATCGCTCACTCGTCTACAGAGGCTGAGTATATGGCATTGTCTGATTGCAGCCGCCAAGTGGTTTGGGTCCGCAATCTACTTGAGGAATTAGGCTATAAGCTTGACGCTATTCCTATTGCTGGAGACAATCAAGGATCCATTTTCATGGCATCAAATCCTGTCACTAGCAAACACTCGAAACACATTGACATCTGATATCATTATATCCGTGAAGTTGTTGAACGTGGTCTTGTGCAAGTATTCTTTGTAGATGGCAGTAACAACCCCGCAGATCTTCTCACAAAGAATCTTGGGCATATCAAATTTGAGCTATTTCGCTCAATGCTTGGGCTTGAGTTTTACCCGTCCACCAATCCTTAGGCTGTCTGCCTTGCCTGACGCCTACCGCTATTGCTTCGAGCAAAGTACTTTACTGTGCTGCTCAGCAAGGGGGAGTGTTGAACGCGGCTATGCTGTTCACACATCACTAATATGGTCATGTGTTATCCTAGTCTATGCTTAGTGTACACTGACATCATATACCATATGCGGATTCCTCAGTACGCGAACCGTGCATGCCCAAAGTTTAGATAAGCATTTGTAAGTATTTGTAAGCTTCGACTGTAAAATTCATGCGAGTAATTATTTATTGTTGATAAATAAATGAGCCATGCTTTGATTCGCGTCAAGTTCAGCACACTTAGCATTTCACTCAGTAAAAAAAAATTGAAGCCCTAGATACATTTACTTTTGATCATACACATCATCATGAATTACAAGTGAACAAGCAATTTTCTGAGGGCCAAAACCGAGCAAAAAAACAAACACAGTGTGCAAAGTAAAAAAACACAGTGTGCAAGTTAGAGCAGGTAAAATGACCCAGCGGAGATTTGAACATAGCTTTCATATAAAATGAAATTGTTGCACTGACTCCAAGCTTATTAAACCACTACACCACACAGGTTATAGTGGGATTCTCATGGGAACATCTAATTTGTATCTACATCCACTACACATGTAGTTTTTGTATCTGTTGCTTATTATTATGTACACCATTATTATAAGCAGTACGCGTACTTTTTAGGCATGCTTTCGAGCAGTAATGATCTCAACCGCCGGTTACAATAACAATGGATTTATGAAACTGCCGCTAACTGCCAGGGGGCAACGCGCGCTAGCGCGCGCGGATAAGAGGTTAGCGATTACTAATATTAGTAATGCTTATCTAAACTTTGGGCAGGCTCGTTTTTCCCTCAGTACTTCCTGATGTAATACTGTCATGCATTTATGTATATAAGTAGCTATGTCCTGTACTGGAATCCAACTCGCTTCTCTCTCATCTTTATTGCCTCACTGAGACTATAAGCTATACTACCCAGGTATGGTGCTAGAGAGTGTCACCACTATGCACCCCTTGCCTGCTCAACAACATTGACCACCTTGGACTTGTATATAAACCTGTATTATTCACCTTGTTGAACACAAGCAGTATTCTCTACTCCTTCATCATCTGATCTGTGTGATCAGCTACAGTGCTGTGTGCACTCTATCTCCTACTACCATTGCTGCAGAGTATAACGTCATTATACTCTAACAGTCTCAGTCAGGGGGCCTCACTGAGATTGAGCTCAACCCTCGCTCAATCTCAAGTCAGAACATCATTGCTGAATTAGGAGGATATTGTACTCAATCTTGTTAGTAACCTCAACACTCAGCATTGAGTAGAGAATTTCCTCTTTGATACTCCTTCAATGCTCTTGCACATAGACCAGAGGTCCTAAGGCTACATACAGTGCTGGACAAAACAAAATTTTTCTTGATAACCCTGACCCTTGCCTTACAAAGGCAACTACCCTAATTCTACAGCTTCAACCAGCTATTAGTGCAACAATAACTGAAATTGGGTGCCTGGTCAAAAGCCGGGTCAGAGACATCTGCAATACCCTGGATTCACCTGGTAGCAATAAGGTCACTCCAAGTTGTGTTTCATCCAATAGTTTCTTACCTGATCGAGAAATGGTAGGTTTACTTTAATGATGAACTGTACCACTGGCGGGGCATCGGGGTGCTGTGAGCCGCAGGAAATCTTGAGGGAGTAAATTCAATTTTCGTGTACGGTCCATAGATAAAAATGAGCGCATAATTCGATGTGCACGATCCAAATGGGACAACAAAATGATAACGACTCTCAGAGACTCTCAGACACATGTGACATGAATGCCTCAAAGAATCAAACCGATGATCGCAATGTATACATCTTCACATTAACACCTTCGATTAACTGTCCTTGGCTTTAGTCATGTTCATTTTGGATATATATAAAGCTATACAAAGGAAAACAAAGGTCTTGCACAAAAATGCCCATGAGAACCGCAACACCACCAACAGCTTATGATAAACAAAATCCCCCTCGACGTTCCTCATCGTTAGCGTCAGTCGCATGGGACATATCAGAGCATGTCCTACAGACACTCACAAGTGCTGCTCAGTATGCGCCAACCCCATATCTAGGGACTCTATCAGTTGTTGCACTCAACATATTTCAAGCCGTGCAAGTACGTCCCTACCCTTCATCGTCTTCTTGTTTCCCCGCTAAAATTGCTGTGTAGGGTGCCAAAGAAAACCAAGAAGTGTTGGCCCAATTGGCGTCAATGGCATGTAACTTAGCCAGTTCGATTACAACTACCTATGAAGAGTTACATTCACATTCATCGTCGCCGAATGCGGATGCCTGCTCGACTGTTGCACCAGAACTGTTCTCGTCAGATATCACACTTCAAAAACAAGTAGGGGAATTGATACAGTGAGTGTTGTTACTTGCAACTCAAGCTGTCTGTTAACAGCATTGACCCACATCAGAATACTGAATGATATCAAAGAATGGATTGAGAATTTGAAAAGCAGAGGGAAGTTGCGGAAAGTCATCGCGTCAAGGTCGGATCTCAACGCCATACAGGAATTTCGAGATCGGTTGAATGAAGCAACGGAAAAGTTCCAGGCATAGTCATATTCAAAATTACTGGTAACTTGTGGACTAACGCTAGATCACTAGATACAATCTCTTATCACCCTACGGAGCGCCGTAGCACAATTACAACAACAAGCTGTACGTCCTCGAGCCTCAAGACATTTTGAGCGTTTATAGGTGTTGATCTGCTTTTTAGACCAGGCGCCACGAAGCTGTTCGCCAAAAGTTAGTAACTATTCAGGAGCATCTAGAGGAAAACGCCAGAAAACCTGTTTATGTCGACTCACCCATATCTTCTGAGCCCAACTCCCCCTTTTCCTCGCACGGCCCATCTCGCGCAGATACAACGGAGCTTGTCGGAAATCCCAATAACCCATTCAGCCCTCTCCTCTCCCGATCCACCACCGTTCACGGAAACATATCAGTCACCAACATTTCTGGAAATAGTTCCGTCAATTCCTACACCAATAATTCAATACGAGAAAACTTCGGTAACGTCTTTAATGGGAACAAAATGGTGTTTGGTAGTCGAATGAGAAGACAGCAGGAAATTGGGGCCGAACGCGGGAACGCAGGAAATGGAGGATACAATGAGATATGGATACCAATGCAGCTATAATCAGCTCACTCATGTCCCACAACGATGTGGAAGAGATTATGTCCGTAACTCCAGTCCTAGTGAGTTGTCTGTTCGACATTTTGCCGCATTATCTTTCTCTATGTGCGAAGCTGACACTATGTAGTTCCTTTCCCGTAGGACGAACGTATTCTGAAAGCTGGATTAATTAGCTAACCGTCAATTATGTGGTAATCGGATCTAACATATTAAAATTTGTGCTAGATGTTGCTAGATGCTTCCAAGCGTTTCGAGGTTAGAGACCGGTCTTGGCTATGAAGAGACCAGAGCTATAGTATTCGTAGTGCGTCCGGATAGTTGCTTCTGGCCAAATATCGCTATTATCGTAAAAGCGAAAGACTGAGAGAATACGTATTATGTAACGCAATCTCGAGAGCCGTGGGTAGGTCAGGTTTCGCTTGATCCTACTCTGGACCTAGTCTAGACATCATGATACGTACTCTTCGTATTCTAACCATCTGCCTGCCTTCGAAGGCTGGTACAATTATGAATCACCCTACACATCGATCTTTGACTGAAAGTCAAGAGTATTATACACACCTTATCAGCAGTACACTGTCGGGACAAGGCGCACGACAAGGAGACGTTTTTGGCAATGTTGAAGCCGATCAACGTGGATGGTAGGAATGAAAGTATGTCTCCATTTTTACTGACACTGGCCGCGTTGATTTGAATTTTCCTATCCTTATATCTCTGAAATATCCACGATGCACAGTTACCCCCTTCAGCAACTTTCCTCCCTTTCTCTCTCTCCACCACTCCCCCTCCTCCACTATCCCCTTCTTCGTACTCTCTCGACCGCCTCTTTCTTCCTACGGGCTGTCGAAGAACTATGTCCAAGTCAACTTCAAGCACGTTTCTCCTTCAAGAGCAGGTCTTCCCACTGAGCCAGGAAAAATCTCTGTCAAAACCTTCGCTAACATTAGAATACAAGTCCTTCTCTTTTCTACGCGCTTTCCTATCTTCGATCATTTTTTGCGGCGCTTCTGAACTTATCTGGATGAGCGGGAGACTCTGTATGTCTTTTCGTGTTGTTGAGTCAATGGTATCTTTTGACTTACTCACACTGCTCTTCTTGAAGATACAGGATGACAACTATCTGAGTTTTATCTTACGCGGTCGATTGCTGATATTTGAGGCACGCAATTGCCCGTGAATTCGTGGTCGTAGCACTCTGCGAGTGATTTCTGAGGGGAGAGTCGATGGATATTTTCAGATCTCACATCACGAACTTCTTTCCCTGTCACATAAATCCGGGCAAAAATATGGTAAAAGCTGAGGAATTTATTGACAAGGTACAAGCTGGTACGAGCAAGGTACGTGGTATCAAAAACAGAGAAAATCGGACCTTCTTACGACCTTCTCCTTCTTTTGATGGGATATCAAAATACCCATCGTCTCTGTACTCGTGACTTCTTCTCTACGGCTCCAGCTAGGTACGGTGTATATCGACTTTGAGGTATGATGCAGGAAAGATGGTCGTGCCTAGGCCTAGGAATGACGGAATAGCTTCTAGCCGGGGCTTAAATTCGCCGAAAGTGGAACGATGACAAGTACAAGCAGCTGTCGCGGCGGTGATATCGATGTTGCGCGGAAAGTGTTTGACGTTGATTTGGATGAGTGATTCCGCCTTGATCTCACAAATGTCCGGGCAGAATCTTCAACAAGCGTTATCGAAAGATTTTCATGGTTTTCATACTGAATTGTCTAGGAGATGGGGTAAAATAATAGTGGTGATTCAAGAATAATGTTCAGTTTATGTGAAATTGCTCTACTATAAAAAGTGGATCACAATGATTAACAGCGCTATGTACATCTACATCTTATATGGAATGGACTGAGGAATGATTCTATGATGGATGTTGATTCATTGTGAAATCTTTAATAATAGGATAGGATATGATGTATAGAAGTATATATATAGGTGGAAATTTCACAGAAAATCAAAGAGAGATTGGAGTAATGACCGTATTGTAAATGTTTCATGATTGTTGTGTGAAGAGAAAAAAAGGCTCTGGCGCTTGTGGTAGGATAGGAAGCCAAGAGCTTGGGTATTGGGGCTTCGGCCTGGAGCTCCTGAATTAGATGGGGTCTGTAGTTCTCTCATCCACTCCAAACACTCCACAATGCATAATCACCAACGTGAAAGCATATTTTACAAATTAGGGCGTATTGGGTCCATAAGCGCTAGTCAGTTCAGTGTAAGAGTCTCTGGTATACTGGACGCTTCTCTCGACGTTAATCTGGAGCTGAAAGATACGAACACCATGTAAGCTGAAGTGTTCATCGGAGGTATAGAAGGAGGGGTCAAATTACCTCAGTAACTTTCCCAAGATCATATCCGTTGTCCGATCCTCCTCCTATGTCTTTGCTTTTTCTTTTGGGTCGGCGATTATCCAGGACGAAAGCAGTACGCCCACGACCGGAGGAAGACCCTCTAGATTGGACATCTCGTAGACCGCGCCGTGTATTGAGCCTATCATGATGACGAGCAAATAAAGGAACTTGATAAGAAACCTAGAATAAGGACAAAAGGTTCGAAGATAATCTTACGTGACGAGGAGAGACATGGTATAGACTGATAGAACAGGACGCAGAAAGATAAGGTCAAGAAACCATCAGAACGAAGGAGAAACCATTGCAACTGTGAGCTACTCACACTTTCCAATGATGAAATGTAAGGCCATGAAGATAAGTTGTGTCGGTATGGATATCCACTGTATGGGGATAGGATAAGAACATATACGGTGATGAGGCCTTTGACAGAAAGACATACACAGATCATCGAAACGATCGTTGCAGCACTAGATTAATGCCAATGTATGGGTGGGAAGAAAAGTGTTAGAAAAAATATAAGAACATACCAGGTCACCGAACCCGTTTCAAAGGTGTACAATATCAACGTATCGATCACACCATCGAGGCTGGAACGGTAGAATTAGTACGGTACTATGGTAAATAATGCCAGTGGGCGAGAAAAGATCCTTGCACTTGCCTCCCTCCTTCCATTTTGCTTCTTCGGAGTAACATGAACAACGACGAGGTGATCAAGACATCCACTGCAGACGACAGAGCCAGACCAAGCGTGAATAGCCACTATAAAATCAAGCATAGATGTCAAGCAAAGCGCCAGCTTGAAAGTCGCCGAAAACACTACAACACTTACTCTGACGTGTTCTCGGAACTGTATGAATGAGCGGTAATGTAGCCTTATGAGAAAAGCAAAAAGCGGGTAAGCATGGTGTGGCGAATGTACACATAAACTCTGACAGCAGGAATGTATGGTGTAGGCTTACATAGTACCCGTTGTAGCTGCGTTGCAGGTATGTAATAAGCAGATCGATGGTCAGAGAAGAAATGTGACACGTACCCGTCGCTGAAACTGTATGTTTTTTGAGGTTTTTTGAGAAGCGACTTCAGAGAGACCGCCGCTTGTTCTTTGGAACAGTGAATGACGTACCAAGTCTCAAGATAGCGATGACGACCTTGAAAGGACGAACGAGGCGTCAGGGACTGAATCGGAAGATAGGAATAAGGAAAAGCCTCACCACTGGAGCTACAAGATACCATTTCCGTTTGCTCACTGTCACGAGGGGGACAAACAGGGGACAAAGTAAGAATTAACTTAGAGCTGTTGAGCGAAGATTGAGCGCATGACATACATAGAAAGATTCTATGAGCAAAGAAGCTTTTCGGAGAAACGAGTCGTCATTGAGCATGTCTCGCATCATGAAACAAGATTATGGAACTCACGAATGTACAAGAAACGTGAGTACACCCTAGAGAAAGACTCCTCATCAGTTCATCCTTGACGAATTTTCAGAGCAGCGAGGGAATTCAGATCGTATGGTAGGCGTAGACACGATACACACAGTGATCACTATACTGAGCTGTAAAAGATTAGAATCAGCACATAGCATGTTGTAAGAAATTTTGTGGCGTGCCTGTGGCACAAGACCACCGCTGGGTGAAACTCACGGCCAATGTCCTAGTACCAGTAGGGTTAGAAAACAGCAGTAAAAGATGGGGTTAATCCACACACGTTGAAATGTAGTCAATCTTTTCCGCCTTCCCATATAGCCTGATAAAGTATTCCCATTGCGAGCTCCAGATAAGAGCTGTATGACAGGCGTCCAGGAGCCTGTGATAATGAGATGTGTTTGTCCATTTTGAGTAAGATGAGGAGGTACCATAATGCAATAACCTGAGAGCCAGAAGTTCATCGGGGCGTTCAGTCCAGGAATACAGGAGACGAGACGAGTGATACGGACCAAAGTCTTTACGTTGGATCCGTCTGAGGGGTAGAGCTTGAAATACACCAAAGTCTGCACAGTAATACCTCCTGAGAGACTAGGATGTACATTGCCGCCTTGTTCAAGATCGAGGAAGAAAGTAACACACAATGAAGCAAACACCGCGCCAATTAGCAATGCACCAAAAGTTTTCGGAATATCAACGTCGACACCGCTAGACATCTTGAAAGCTACTTGTTGAGGCTGGAAAGAGAGAGGCAGGAACCTGTATGGAAATTCGAAGCTGTGGGAGATATATACTTAGTAGTTCTTCGTATTGTACATACAGCACTCACCCTTATTGATACCTAGAAGGCCACGTTTATCCGTCTTCCTTTTAGAACGTCTCTGCGCAAGGAGGAGAGAAGGTTCGCAAGATGTTGCAGGCCGATCAGGAAATTTGCATATAAATACATTCGCAGCCCAAACTCAATACTCCTTGGGTTATTTAAACTCGAAAACGTCCAATCTTGCTGCAGCGGCTTGTCATAGCCCTGACATAACATCGTAAATGGTTTAGTATAGAGTTTGATAAAGATCATTCGATAATTAAAATTCAATTGAACTCAACTGAAAGCGTCCTCGATTCGGACCAGCTTTGCCAAGGGGGCTTCCCGTCAGCGCGCTCGCTGCTCAGTTGAAGCCTACCGTTGCCATTATGGAAGCTGTAAGAGCTAGTAGCCGTCGAGTCTGAAATAGGCCGCAGCCATTGCAAATTAGTACACGGAGATATCTACCCACACGCGGAGATGTTCAAATCATCAACATTTCAGTCGACCTGTTTACTAACAGTTCAACCGCGACCAAGACGCAAGGAAGAGGCCAACGGCGAACATCAATCGGATACTTGATAACAAATAACAGGAGCAGAGCAGTAGATATTGTGGAGTATGTGCGAAACTCTGCAAAACCCGTACACATACCTCTGAAGGTCCATCATATTACCAGGCAATGCAGTCTGGACGTCTTGAATGCCTGGAGAAGTCCCATCACGCTCCATGCCTACAGGAGCAGTGGACTTCTCGATGAATTCTGTAAAGCATGGATGCATCATGATTTTTTCATACAAGACGGTAACAAAAAGATTCGGGACACAAAAGGAAAACATGGTATGGGATCAACTGGTGGTGATCAGTGAAGACCGAAGATTTGCTCCCTCAAGCAACTCCGAAATTTCCGTATCTATGCACCAGGAAGAGTAGACTTCAGTGGGAAATTTTTTCTCCATAGCGAACGGCCACTCACGATCCTCCGTATGCCGCATCCGATGAGCAAAAGTACATCGGTTTCCTGGAACTGAATAAGCACGTGATAGTAGAAAGCAGAGGCGAAACTCAAAGCGCAGGTTCACAAGAGAAAAAAGTGAAGATTAAAGAAATGATATGATAATCACCCGGTCCAAGTATGAACTCGCCTCCAAGTTGTGCGATATTACCTTGTTTACCGATTAATCTTGGATTCTTCAATCCTCTCTATGAATCAGATCGGACTAATGAGTCGCCTAGTAAACTATGTTGTAGAAAATTCGACAAGTACCCATATACTCCACAGCGAACCCTTTATTATTCCTTCGGTGAGGTAACTTGCCCTCTTCTCTCCTGTCGGCGTACGAGCAAGTGTTTTGATGTCCATCCCCAGCCCATGGAATACGCCTAAAGACGGGTCCGCGAAAATCTTGCTGAAAGGAAACCCGGTAATATCTGTAGTACGGTGTGTTGAGCCGTGATTTATCCATGAAACCTAAAATTACAAACGCACCTGAGTATTTCTCAATTGGCTGCCAATCTCCACATCCTATCGCGATGATATCAACATTGGCTTCCTCGAAAACCTGAGATAGTTTCGAATATTCGGAGGAAAGCTGAGAGACGTAGAGCTACACAAAAGGACGTACATCATACAGATCAGATATTAAACGATACCTAAAAAACGAAGACACGATTACCTGACAGTTCTGCCATAGGAATCAGATGAAAGCTTTCAAGTTCATAAGCAGAGGCCTAAAGGCGCACCCCACAGAAGAAATGACCTGTTTGCACATATTAAATACAGGTTGGTTGGAATACAAAATAAGGCGCACGAATGAACACAACAATAACTGTTTGATTCTCGAAAAGGGACCCAAAGCGAACTTTATTTCCGGAGGCATCGAATACCTCGAGATGGGAGAGTTTCGACAGCGTTTCAGTGTCCGGTATAGACGTGGACATGGCGGTAAGTCTTTGACAGGTTGAACGGGAACCAGACGGGAACTGAAGAAGCCTTAAACGGCCCGTGAGTCAATATTGCCTGCCACTGCCAGTGATATTAGTGCCCTTTCTTTCTTCTTCAACTTCAAGTTGCAACGCCTAGCTTTCTCTTTCGTTGGAGAACTCGCTTTCCTGCCTTTGATGCTCTCAGCTTTCTCGGCAGGCATTGCTCCTCAACGGTCCAATTGCACCTGGTCATCAACTCTTTGTCGTCTCCTCAATCCAACTGCAAGATTCAATCATCCCTGGGAATCATCATCATATTCAACAACTGTCGACGCTGTTTCTGCCACTCCTAACAACTTTCAAGACTCTTATTTTCGCCCACCTGGCATTCTATGGCGGTCATTTGTTGCCAAATGCGTGTACAAAGATCTTTACGCCCTGACTGTTCAAGACCCAAATTTAAAACTCGATTTCGGGCCCAAAAACCGACGTCGTGTTGCGAGAATGAACGAATACGGATTAGGCGCCGTGGTATTTTATGAGATCCCGTTCAATTCTCTCAACGAGCGCGACACTTCGCCCAAGGAATGGACTATCGGAGGAGTTTTTGGCAATGGCGATCCTTCTTCTGGTACTGGGATGACCGTGGACGAGCTATTAGATGGTATCGACGTTCGACTAGTGTATATCCCGCTTTATGCGTGTACTTCTTTCGTTGTGAGTTCCACTATCTTGATTTTGCTCGATTTATTTCACATTCACTCACTTTCTTGTGAAGACCAGTCAAGTAATGAATAGCTTCTTCCGACGACTCCAATCTCACCAGGAAAAGATGGATCCTATTTGTGTTTCCGGCGAATTCGGTTTCAGTGTATGTTCAGAGGACTTCACTTTGTTTGATCACGGGCTGGGATCCCTATCATCTTCTTTACCTGCTGCGTCCCGCTTTGCTACCCCTCGATCTAATTTTGCGGGGAACATTTATATGAACGTGGATAGAGAGTGCTCGAACTCCGTGCCAGTCCTTCGACCTATACTTACTAAGGAAGGTAATGAAGGTACACGGAGTTCTCGTAATAAAACTGACTCTAGTCACGAAATCGTGAATGTCAAAAATACGAATGATGCGGACGATCTGGACAAGCAACAACCCGATGTTTCACCCCGCAATCTCCAGACGATCCCGACCCATGGCCAAGATGAACAGTGGGAGCTTGACTGGGTCGACGCAGAGCTTAGTATAGGTTTTTGTCACTCGGATACCACTGGACACGAGGACAACATCATCCTTCAGCAAGACGAGGACGAAGAACAAGACGCAGAAGAGAGCTTTGTAACTGCTTTAGAGTCGCTACTCTCCGATGATTGTCTACCGATTGATAAATTCAAGGATGTATCCCAGGCGCGAAACTCCCATATGTGCTCTCCGGTATCTGGTGCTGTATTCCTCAAAGTCGACGCTTCCACTCCCACGATTGCGTCCAATACTACCATCACCGCCACTATTCTAGACTCAAGACATCCTATTCATGTTAATCCCGACTTAGCTGCGCTCTCTTCTATCACAAACCTGAAATCGGCTGGCTCGATTGTGACAGAATCCAAATGTCCAAGCTCCAGCCCCAAAATTTGCTCTCAGTCGACCTGCTCTCCTGAAGAAGACGAGAATCCTAACTCAGGTTTCGAGTCAACAGGTGGAACCTTTTCTTCGTTGTTGCATCCCCACAACTCGGATTGTACTCATGAAAATCTGGATCTCAAGCGCAGTATATCCAACCTTTCGCTCAAAACCTACGTAGATGATGGGCTAGTAATTTCCCCATTACTACCATCTTTGCCGCCATCTTCTACTAATCTATCCAAGCCGTCTTCCATTCCATCGAGGACAACATCAACTCCAAGAGTGTCAACTATCATTTCTCCCTTAGTTTGTTCGGTCGGTCAAGGTGTCAATGATGCCTCACATGCTCCTTTCCTCTGGTTACCAAATCATCATCGTGGTTTGAAAAGGGCATTGTCATTGTCATCGTCTGAAGGTGATGAGTTGAATACGGACGTTACAAAGGACAGGAAAAGTGGGAAGCATAGTAGGAAGTCGGTGGACGGGTAGTTTCTTATGATACGGATCCGTTCCAAGGACAGAAGCAGGTGGTGGGATGAGCAGTAATAGTAGTGATGAAATGAGCTGTGAGAGGCGGAGTGTGCGGTATGAATGCAACTAACTTCACTTTTGTATCGTTAATTTCCGTTCGATTCTTATCTGTAGTTTTGTACTAGCAACTACGTAAATCGTGCAAGTTCGCATCAGTTACGATTAGTACGAGGACCACCAACACCTTATGGATATTGCTCCCCGCTACACTGACCAATATCGCCTCCAATCTATGTTACTTGGTCGAAGCTTCGAATTTCCACGTGCTTTATTCATCATCAAACCATTTTGAACTTTTGCCTTCTTGTCCTTCAACAGTCATGTACTGTAGTCTGTAACGATCTGGTGGCTGTAGGACAGTGGACAGTGGATACTGTGACACCTCCACAATGATTGGTGGAAGGCGGTGGACAAATCGGAGATATGCTTTCTGTTCATGTTGCGAGTTTTTCTACATGTCAACTGGCCCAAACCTGGCGGCTCCGAATATCCACTGGAAACGCCAGCATTTATCTTATTAGGGCAACCCGCGCGAGGATCAAATCATACGAAAAAATTGAAAGGTTTTGTCACGATATCAGATGGACTCTTGACAAGACAATAATGATACATTGATTCTCACTAAACGCCACAGAAACCTCATACATTGCAGCATCGTTCAATATGGTGCCTCAGAGGTTGTATACTCAGTATATGCGAGAGCTCGGTAGAAAGGCCCTGTAAAGTCCATTCAGGTGCGCCTCTATTATTTTTGATAATTCCGTTCTTCTCGTCTGGACCGCTGATATATATTTACAGTGGCGTCCCAATCAACTGCCTATCCATACATATATTCTTGTGAATTGTCTCTAGTAAGACCTCACATCATCCGGCTGCTCATTTGCCAACAAACGACATACTTGACGCCACAGCATATTACTTCGCTTGCTACAAATTACTGCTCTTTTCCGTTGCTCGTCTTTGCCTTCAGGTTTACAGTCACCTCACACTCTTATCCAAAGATACAACATACTTGAAACATTTCCGTTGACGAAGATCATTCATTGAAGGATTTCTTCTGTCTGGTTTTCCGCACCAGGCTATCAATCTGTTGATTACTAGCGTATAGACTATTGAACTTCCGCTCTTATGACGCCAGATACTGTAACGAGCTATGCTTCGTTGCTTCTGGGAGGGCTGATAGCCTTCAGGTGCGCATCTATCTCTTGCTAGTCTTGCTACGACGCTGATTTGGGCTTATTGTAATCGTAGCTTGACAGGCACTGTTTCGGTACAATGTGTTGTGTATTACAGGCTTTATCCTCAGGAATCTGAGCGGCTCAGGGAACTTGTAAGTCCAAATGAATATTTATGGTGCTTGAGACATGGAACATTCTATAGGTGGCCTGTATATGGTGAGATCTCAACCTGTGCTTCCTCAACTTCACCGAATATTCCTGAGCCCCTCAACCCATTCAGGCTATTAGACCTAGTCCACTCCGCGTTTATTGGGGCTTCCTTGTACCAATATTTCGTTGCTTGGTTTGGGGAGGAGTCACAAATCGATGTTATCCCTTGGTCTATAGCTGTACGTGAACCTGTGACGGAATCCGGTCTTCCTGAGGCTAACCTTTTTTGTTGGACGATATATAGTTCACAGTGGTCATCACGGTAAGCTTTCCCTGTGACGGTACAAAATGGCTCTTGGTGGCTTAATTTATGCAGGCCTTTCAAACATTCATTGCGCATTGGTGGGCAGAAAGGTCTAGAGCTTCATGTATCCTCAAACTGATGAATTTCCGGCAGCTTCTTTGCAAATAAAATATATCGGTGTGAGTTTCCGAGGACGAATAACTATCAAGATGTACTTAATCACTTGATTTCGACTGTTCAGCCAGCCAAAAAAATGTGTATCTTACTGCGCCTGTAGTGTTTCTGGCCTTTCTTAGATTGAGTACGTCGATTTGTCTGTAGTTCCTCGTTATTTTCATCCCTTTCTTTATTTATTATAGTTGCTGCGGCCAGTGAGTAGCTAGCCGTTATTTGGAGTACAGTTCACTTGCTGATGTACTCAAGCCTCGACAGGAGAGATGATTGTTGATAAGCACTATTCCGTATTCACTCGACCTTATCCCGGAGTATGTTTCATCTTTTAAATCAGTTCTTGCCTTCTGTTTTCATCCAAGTCTTTGTTCAGTGGATCTTTACGACTGGTCTCACTCTTTCGTCCATGGTAGACGTTCTCATTGCGGCGTGTCTATGTTACTTGCTTCACAAACTCAAGACGCAGATGGGATCAACTTCCACAATGCTAGTACTTGCGCAAAGCGACCGATGTAGTATAGCTCACTAATTATTGGATATAGGATGATCAAGGTAGTGGACACACTCACTCTATATACACTCGAGAATGGTTTCTTGACTGGGTCAGTCACTGCATATCCTTTCACCTCTTCACGTGGCTCGCTCACTCAAGAATCTTCGTTTGTATTCAGCGTCGCTACTACGGCTTCTTTGATATGTGTATGTGTATTTTTTCCCTGTATATATCGTTGCACTCAAACAAAAACTTTGCAGTGGCTCACGATGCCACATAATCTTTCATTCCTTGGGTTGCACTTCGTCATCGAGAAGCGTGAGTCTTTCTTCTCACTGCTTACACTCATGTTGAGCATCGATCCACTTTTATCCGCTATTCCCTTACTCTTACAATGATTCCTCTACGGCAGTCTACGCAAATTCCATTCTCGCCTCCTTAAACACGCGTAAAGAGCTTCGCGATATGCGACCACGAATTTCGCCCTGGGCAGACCGATCGCTTCCCGTTCTGTCTGCCGATGATTTCAGCCACGATACCCCAAGAGATCCGTTGAACTTATTAGTGGGTATCTTTCATTCTACTCTACAATCCTAGATCAAATAACGAGGTCTAAACAGACACCAGTTGACAAATATAGCTCTAGACCGGACACGCCGCCGAAGTCACACATTCCGGTGAGCTGTTCATTCTACGTCTGGTAATATTTCATCATGAATATTTTTCTTCAGCTCGAAGTCACCGTGCAGCGCGTCATCGAGCATGAAACCGAATCTCTTCACGCTTTGGCATTGATGAGCCGATCCGATTCACAATCTTTCAATATACCCACATCGAACTCCCATACCCGAGTGAATTCGTTGGGATCGAGCCACAAGTATGATTACTCGAAGCGTGTATCTAGAACGCCAACAGTGCTTAGCTGGAAACCGCATGCAGAGTATTCGGACATAGATCTTCCTGATTTACCTCGATGATATTCAAGTTTACGATTAACAAACCTGGATGCACTATTGACCTAGTCAAAATTGTAGTACTTGATAAATACCTTATGAAATTTGTCTGAGCTCAGCACCTTCTTTGTACCAACTTGAAAATCTTCTGCGCTCACTTCTAATCTTCGTTTGTAGCCTTTGTGAAATTTTTTCTTTTGATATCCTTTCACTTGTTTGATATTTTTCTCCGCTGTACCTTTTCTACTGCGCTGGACGAGTACTTAGTATTGTATGGGAAGTATTTTGTAATCTGGGTGGTAATGAACTGTCGGCGTGTGGGAGCTAGTGTGTACTAGTGGTAAGAACCCAGAAGGAAGGCTTTGCGTAATGTAAGGAGAGCAAGAGTCAATACCACATACGTGTCTGAGGCTAGACACACTAAGTACGATTAAGTGCCTAAGCGCCTGTCATGAACGCGCCTATCTTATCATATTGTCGCGTTGGCGGCCCGCAGAAAAATCTTAACTCTTTTCCGTCTTTCATGAACGAATCAACGATTCTTCTTCACTCTGGCAAATTACGCTGAGTTTCTCCTTCAATGCAACTTTTACCTCTCGGTGGAAATACACATGGTGATCATAGTCACCGGGTTCCTGTTTTCTTCTGTTGTCATTTGTCCTTAGCTTTTTCCGTAATTCAGGAAGAATTCCACATCATTTCCATCATTCTTTCCCCAAATTCCTCAAGTTCGACATGGCTGGCATTATTTCGCTGAAAAGTCGCCTTTATTCCATGTACACTTTGAGGTCAGTTGCAAACCTACACGTTGCCATCCGCCTCGATTTTCTTTTTACCTCACCGGTCCGTCGCAGAAATGACTGCTTGCCGCACGGAGAAAGCTCGCCTGCCCTGATGTTTTCATTTTCAAGATGGACTGCCCCTGGACCTGGAATCATAAATGCGAATGCTTAAAACATCGCTGTGAAAAATCTGAAAAACCTCAAGTTCAAGGCTCTATCTATTAGTCCTCACAATGGGACGACTATCTGATATTCTAGTCCTGATCTCCACCGCTTTAACTGTTTCAGCGCAGACAACAGTCCCAGTTTATGGTCAATGTGGTGGTGAAAGCTATACCGGACCCACAAGTAAGTGTAACTTTCATATATGTTCCGACTGATCAACTTAGGAATGTTATGAATAGCTTGCGCCGCTGGAAGCATTTGCGTTTTTCAGAATGACTTCTATTCGCAATGCATTCCCGGTACTTCTAGTGTAACCTCCACTTCGACTTCCTCTGGCACAGGTACATCAACGACGTCGACTGTATCCTCTCCTACCCCTACCGTCACCGGCTTCGTCAAAACTTCCGGAATACACTTTACTCTGAACAATGACCCATTCACTGTTGTCGGGTTAGAACACGTATCCACACATGCCTGTATAGCGCACTAACTGTTTATTGATAGTGCGAACGCATATTGGGTTGGTCTCATGAATTATGGTGTTGCAGACATGAACACTGCTTTCCACGACATTGCCGCCACAGGTGCATCCGTAGTAAGAACATGGTGCGAAACCCTCTCCGTCCGCAACTTAACTTCCACTCAGCGCTCTCCAGGGGGTTTAATGAAGTAACTACGCCCGATGGCGTGGCTTATTATCAGAGCTGGTCTGGCTCAACGCCTACCGTCAACCTTGGTACGAACGGGCTGGAAAACTTCGGTGAATGTGTTGCGTCCCATTGTTCAATATCATGCTCAGACTTTTTTAGATAATGTAGTTGCCGCTGCAAAAGCGAATGGTCTAAGACTGATTGTCACTTTGTGCGTGACTATAATACATTATCTGTCTGTGCTCAATCTATGACCCTACTCAGAACAAATAACTGGTGCGTATTGAATGGTACAAATGATGTCGAGGAGGCTTATGCTCATTTAACAGGTCTGATTACGGTGAATATCTGTTCTGGTTATCCCTTCTGCCTCTTACAAACACTCACTTTGAAGGTGGAATGGACGTGTATGTCAACCAGCTGCTCGGTCAAGGGCAGCCGCACGATTACTTCTACACGAATGCGACTGTTATCGTGAGTGATGAATATGACATGCCTTTGATCAATCTGACCAACGTATGTATAGGCTGCCTACAAGACCTACGTCAAGACATTTGTTACTCGCTACTTGAATGAGCCTGGAATCTTGGTGAGCACCTCGCTATATTCTCCAGGAGAAAGCTCACGATCTTTCTTATAGGCATGGGAGTTGGCGAATGAGCCTAGATGTCTCGGCTCAACAAGGTTTGGCACTTTCCGGTATCGCTGAAGCTTCGATGGTTCACTCATATCGTGCATCATGGGCTTTCTCCACAGTGCCTCCTCTGGAACGTGTACAATATCGACCATTTCAACATGGGCCGAGGAAATGTCAGCCTATATCAAGTCGATTGATTCGAACCACTTGGTGGCAATCGGCGACGAAGGCTTCATCAATGACCCCGGAAACCCTATCTTTGTCTACCAGTAAGCACTTGGCATTCTAGTCTGCCAAAAAAATTCAATAATAATATCTCATTTCAGAGGCTACTCGTATGTATCGATTTGTTTCAAACTACTTTCAAGTGTTAATAGCGCGTCCCGTATGGACCATTGTAGGCCAAGCCTCGGCATTGATTTTGCTGCTAATCTCAACATCAGCACTTTGGACTTTGGAACATTCCATGTACGTAGGACCAATGCAGAGTTTGTTCATTGATTCTGACTGAGCTTTCCATTCATTTAGCTCTACCCTGTACGTTAATAGACTGATTCTTAGATATATCACCACCAACCCAAAATTCTTTAGGACAGCTGGGGTGAACCCGCAAACCCTTTCGGGACACAATGGATTGAAGATCATGCGACTGCCATGGTTGCATCCAACAAGCCAATTGTTATGGAAGAATTTGGGATTACTGATGACCAAGTTGATGTTTATGGAAGCTGGTATTCCGCCATCGTGAGCTCGAATGTTGCCGGAGATTTGATCTGGTATGTTTTCAATTAATATTCCTACTTGAATTTATTATGCTTACATCTCCGTTGTATTGACAGGCAAGCTGGATCAGTATTATCCAATGGAGAATCTGATCCCAATGGTGCAGTGTTTCCAGGAAGTGATGTATATGTATTGGATACCCAGCACGCTGCGGCGCTGAGGGCTAGGGACGGTGACCCACAGTGATGCTCCAGAGAACTCAAAAAGTGTATCGGAATTACTGCACTGCGAGGTATTAGTATAAAATCCGTATAAAAATTCGTCAATCAATCAGTTTCGGAAGGCCCGTATTCGTTATGTAGCAGCAGCTCCCTCCCACACCCATGTGTGCGTGTTGGTTGGAATACCCACGCCAATCTCCAACCGATTCCCGCACTTTGCACCCGCATACATGTTGCTTTTGGAGACGACTGCTGTGCCGTAAATTTCCTTCCTCTCATGTCAGTGAAAATTTTGAGAAGCTTAGGCGTAGCCTGACAACCAACGAGAGGGTCACAGGAAAATTCTTATGATCCTTTCCGGTATTCCGGTACAGTCAAAGCGAGATATATCATGCGGTATAACTGTAGATATCGACGATCGTGTGAATATTTCACAGGGTTTGTTCGACCTTCAATGTCTTTCTTTCAACGGCGTCTACAATTGACAATTTGACATCCATAATCTTGCTACATCCAACCCCCGTCTTCAGTATTTCAGGCCTCAACTCAGGTTTCGATAGATTCGTGTACAGGGTATAGAAGAAGGTGAGATCGTTGCTGCAGCTGTGATGTCATATAGGGAAGGAACGTGGAATGGTTTATTCTACGAAAGTTGTTTGAACCCTCCTAGCTTATGCATGTCTTGTTATAGAACTCACCCCCGCTCGGCCGATTAACGTCCATGATGTTGAATTGACCTGTTAGTCCCTAGGTACACCTAGATTGGTAATCGCCTGCTCTACCTGGATTGCTTTTGTCTTTCGACCTCTTCTGTCTTCTGCGCGTCATCATGTCCTCAGCAGAATATCATGGCCTTCAGATCATGACTGCTTGTATCCAGTTCATAGGTCGGGTGCTTGCGTTGATATCATATTCGTATCACTGAGTGACATATACAGGGGTGTCTTTCCTTTCATTTTGCTTATCCCGTCGTGTCCCAACAGGATGGAGACAGTGGAGGTACCTGACTTGGGGAAGGACATGCGTCTTATTAGTGTTGCTCGATTCGTATGTTTCTTTCGGTGACTCTCTGTGTATACGCGATACTCAACAAGACATTTCACTATTCAGCTGGATATTCGTGTTCTTCTGTGAGCCACCTACAAGTCGCTTAATTCTATTTAAATTGAACTAAACCTTCAGCGGGCTTGCTGTCCTCTGGCGTTGGCCTTTCCTGGTCTCATACAACCTGCACTATAGCGATATACAGTTGTATCAGCTTCTATGCAATCAGCAAGGTCAGCATTATATATTGAGAACTACTCCCAGCTGACAAAAATGTTGAGATTCTGATCTATGCCTTCCTATCGGAAAAGGTCAGTGTTGGATGGGGGTGAGGGAAAAACAGCTGAATTTCACATTTACAGGTCTATATTGTTTGGACCGGAGGAAATCAAGTTTCCCGGTACAAAACAAAAGTCTATCGTCTATGCGCTTTTGTTCTCTTGGGCTATATCGTCATTGGAATATTGATGATACTGGGAAGGGACAGTTCTGTTCGCGGTGACGGTGTGTGCGTTATTGGGTTGAAAGCATTTGCGTATGTCTCCCAGCATATTATGTCACCAAAAGCTCACATCGAATCATTTCTTAGTACCATACCTTTGATAGCATACGACCTGTCTCTCAATATCTTCCTGACAGCGATGTTCATGTGTCCTCTATGGGTTTTACATCCCATTAGTCCTAAATTACGATCTGTTGCCAAACGGACATTGTAGTGAGTCACGTCTCTACACTCTGATTGGCCACTCTTTTGATATGATATTCAAAAGCGGCGCGACAATCAGTCTCATTTCATCTGCGGTGCGCTCCAATTCCCACTTCAACATTTTCCTAAATATCTTCTGTCGTAATTGGATACTGATTCTTTACTCTAGGTCAACATTACAATCATGCTGCTTCTTTCAGGTAATGAACTAGGGTGGGTCTGCATCACCAGTTGTGTATGTGATGTAAGTGTATTCTATCGGAGCTCGTCTGGTTATGGTGAGCTTCACTATTCTGACAGGTTCTTGTCAACTCCTTTGCCGTATTTTGCGTCAGTTCCAGCTCAGACTCCTCCGATGTGGTCCGAGACCGATTTTCGCTTCCTACAATGGACATGACTCCCCTCACATTTACTCAAACTGAATTGAGTCAGCCAACAGGAGAATCCTCAATTAAAAGATTCATCAGCAATACACTCGAGCCCGATGGTTTGTCTGTGATTCCTGAAGCCTACTATGACTACCTTCCCCCGCAGCATCGACAAGCAGACCCTGAAAAATCAGTCATTTCTGTCAGTTTCAAGCACCTCTAATCAGTTCACATTAATGAAAGTAAAATAGATCTCTCCTTTTAAGGTCAATCCGCTCTCGGAGGTTTCTCACCCAAACCTAAATGTTCGTAGCTTGCGCGCTTCAACTTGATTAGATGTGTACTTAAGTGTTATGATAGATTATGCATCAGCCAGATACAGTCAGCCAGAGTCTGTCTTTGATACCAACAACCAGCATACATCTCCCACCGCCCGCTCTGCATGGTCAGTCACTGAAAATTTCGACCAATAAGTTGTAGTAAAAAGGTAGATTGTCAACTGACTGAAGATGTAAAATGTAAACTGCATAGAGTTTGTGCCGTCCTCAACACACTTATGATTGTGTTTTCTTTCTACATTGAGTATCTCAAAACATTGCAACATATATGGTCCATGCTTGAACTAGGCCCCACTATTGTGGACTGCACACCTTGCTTGAGATCAAAAATGCGGCGCACATAGGGCGTGCTGCGAGGTGAGGTGTCCAATTATAGTAAGATGGTTGAAGTGGTTTGGCTGATAATGCTGAAACCAAACATAGCAAAAATGTGCCTGCATATAAAGAGGTCAAATACCGAGTGGAATAGACCTTGCAAGCAAGGTGATATAATTTCTAACTATTAACTGTTACATATTACTGCAGATTTATGGGCAGATATGTCATATTTTAGAGCTAATCTTAAGTAAAAAGGTTCTGATTTGTAAGGATAAGATAGGATAGGACATAAACATAAACTGTACTGGTGAGGTCCGATTCCCGAACAACCAGTGTGCCATGTACTGCCCGGGTTGTCACATGTAGCATGCATATGCTTAGACTATTTGTGGCACAATACATTTATTTTTCTATTGCTTCCATGTGATCAAGTATGGTCTGATTCTGATATCAGAAATTACCACGTTGTAGGAATATAAAGCACCTGAAGGAATGTTATTATGTTATTTCCCCCCTCTTTTCCCCGTACTCATCTGCATCATTCATGTCTTGGCTGCATTCGGTCCAATTCAGTGCAAAAGGCCGAGTGCAAAACTCTGACCCTTTGCTCTCAAGACAGACAAAGAAGAATTCTTCTGCCTTGGCACAAAAAGATCACAGACAGGAATCATTCTCTGTTTTATCAGATGCCACCGTAACAATGCTTATAGCATTGAAGGATGCTGCTGTAATTGCACCAGTTCCCTACATTGGTGAAGCAGTAGGATTGGCTATAGGAATATGGAAAAATGTCCAGGTCTGTGATATTTTCCTGACAATCATGGTGCACAGCATGTCAGTCAGGGCTGCTCAAATTATTTGGGAAATCATTCAAGCTACTCCAGAAATTTACCAACAACCAATGGTACTGGCAATGCTGACATGAACAAATTTTGGGCAGCCATAAAGGTTGACAAATGGGGTTTTCAGCCAATTGCTGATTTGAATCATTTTCCAAATCATCAGAATTGAGCAGCCCTTTTGCTTCATTAAAAATACTGTCCTGGTAACATATGACTTGTATAAGCACTGATTTTGTTTTTTCCAATCTTTTATAGACCACCCGCAACACAAAGACTTCACTCAAATATTTGGGTCAGGATGCATGCAACATTGTATATACAGTTTTGACTGTTGAACGCGGCTATGCTGTTCACACATCACTAATACGGTCATGTGTTATCTTAGTCTATGCTTAGTATACACTGACATCATATACCATATGCGGATTCCTCTGTACTTCCTTATGTAATACTGTCATGCATTTATGTATATAAGTAGCTATGTCCTGTACTGGAATCCAGCTCGCTTCTCTCTCATCTTTATTGCCTCACTGAGACTATAAGCTATACTACCCAGGTATGGTGCTAGAGAGTGTCACCACTATGCACCCCTTGCCTGCTCAACATTGACAACCTGCAAGGATGTGCTGCAGTACCAAAGACAGCAGAGGATGAAAGGTCATCATGTGAAAGATCAAGAGAATCCAAAGAGCATTGGAAACATCACAAAGGATATAACAGATGATGATGAGGCTACTTGTAGCCCAGGCAGTGACATTGATTTTTTTTCAATGTCTCTAATTGAGAAATGTAAAGATCAAACAAGAAATATACAAGCAGAATACCAGGAACTAGACCCACTTCTCTGGCAGAATATAAAAATCCTTTGCAAGTATGTATTCTGTGCTGTTTTTGATCTCATGTTAACTCACAAGTTTTATCTGTTAGTACCTTGAAAGAAATCTATGAATTCACAGATACATGTGTTCACAGAAACATCATCATAAGGTTCCTTTGTGCAAGTGCAGATGCAGAAAGAGTTCTTGAATATCAAGGAAACATAAAAAAGGCATTAGATATGTTCAATGTGAGTGTTATGTGCTCAGGAGTTCAATATGATTGCTTATTATTTGCAAACACTCATAGTTGAGGGCAACCATAATGACCCAACAAGTGATTATGCACATGTGCACTCAGCAGAATTTATTGTCATCAGAGACATCAGTATTTCCAGAGCCAGGTTCCAAAACACCATACTTTTTGCCCTTCACTGGAACTACTACTGGCAATGCTTGTTCTGATAAAAACAGAACAAGCAAAACAAGCAGCTGCATACACACAATGCCACAGTTGCAAATGTCATTGATGACTCAAGAACACACCCTGTTCCAGTCTTATCTTTACCCTCTACCAGAACCTGCCCTGCTACTTGTCCTGATCAAGAAACACTCACAACAGTTTCAAATGTCATAGACAAATTGGCAACAGTAAAAATGTAAGACCTGGGTCAGAATAGGTCTTAGTGTAGGTTTTGGTATATGAAGGTTTATGTTGTAGCGTGCTAGGAGCAGGCTGGAGCTCGAAGGGAGCTACGGGAACCGCGACCGAGGACGGGAATGACCTAATAGAGACTGGAACGACAAGATGATGACCCTTGAGGGGGTTCTTAGGAGGTCCAGGGAGGTCCCTAAGGTGTAGGGAGGTCAAGTAAGAGTGCGGGACCGTATGATATTGCGTAGTAGGAGTTGTACTCGCTAGAACATCAATATAGGATCGAGTAGGTCGTAGACATAACTGGGTCTCGAGGGTGTAAGCTCCCGAGAAGGTATATGCCAGGGAGGGTAAGTCCCTGGGGACTGGGTTTGAGGATGGACATCCTCGAGTGTGGGAGGTGGTAACGGAGAAGCAATACATAGTTCGACGTGAGGGGTAGCTTCGACGTTACTTAGATCGAGGTCCCGAAGCTTACGAAGTGGCTAGGGAGCTCTGGGAGGTTTGGGGAAGGGTAGCTCACCAAAGCGTTTAGGCGTTGGGGAGCTTTAGTAATGTTCAAGGGAGCTCGGAGACTTACTCGGAAGGCTTAGACTTGAAGTAAAAGCGTATATTCGATCGTATAGACGATCGGAGAGACAGTAGCAGAGAGTAAAGCGAAACTGAGATAGAGAAACAGAGAAATCCATATGGTTAGCAGGTACAAAGGGACAGGGACTGGACCTATGTAAAGGGTGTGTGTTCAAAATATACCAAGCTGGGGATCTTTAGGGCATAAGGGTACTTATATAGGTAACATGAAGGGGTCAGGGGAGCATTGTGGGAAGTGAGCATTTAATGGGGATGATCTAGAATACATGAGGACGGTCTGATGGATGTGTGGGCGAGTTCCCGGGTCTGTCAGGCGGTAGTGGTTGTGGAGGTATTGAGTTTGGGTGGCGGTTTCGAGGATGGAAGTGGCGTCAGGAGGTTCTCAAGAGAGGAAGGGGAGGTTCCCGAGAAGACGAAGGGGAGGTTCCCGATAGAGGCAGGAGGTTCGGGGACGTTGCTGGAGTGGGCCCGTTGTGGTTTAGTGCCAGTGCATGACAAAAAACTGTCCCTTCTGCTGTGGAAGAAGCAAACCCAACTATATTTTTATTTTCAGGTGCTACAATCCACAGTAGCCCAAGCTTGATCCAGAATGAAAGGGAAGAGCATAAATCCATTAGGAGTATAGAAAAACCAAATATCAACTTCACTTCTATATCCGGAAACCAAAACATTTCTCATACAAATAGCCTACCTCAGAGCTGGAATCATGGAAATGTGTATCAAGGATACAACTTTTGTAACACAGAAGCTTTCAATTCTGAAGCAAAGAGAGCTAGTAGGACATATACAACTATATCTTCAAATCAGTCAACCATTAACATTCCAAATTATCAGCAAAGCATATATAAAGGGAAGGCTACTAAGGCCTCCTGCCAGTGCTGACAAGTGCAGAAGGTCAAAATTTGAGAGCTAGCACTAGCATGCACTGGGCACACCATACACATTTTGCTGATGATGGGAGCAGATGTGGAAAATTAATTGAGGAATATAACTTTCAAGAGTCCTATCCATTTGATGCTTTGCATAAGAATTATGGAAATACATACTATGGATCTACAAATACTAGAGGAGAGGTACAAAGACAGTATAAAAATGCTGGACATTGTGCTCAAGGACAGAGTGGAACTTCATCCATGAATCCATTCAGTTATGGTCCAAGCAGTTGAGATCATTGTCCAGGAAATTTTACTCTTGAGACAAACTTTGGTCTCAACAGCATTGCTACCTTCTATTACAGCTTATGACAATGTTCATTTCTATTTCACACTGGACACAAGGCTGTCATGAAGTACGTAGCCCCTATCATTTTCCTTTTCTCACCGTCTCGACGCCCTTACTTGTACGATTACATCACTGTCAAATCCCATCAATTACTGATCCACCTGACCCCCATCATCGATTACCGATCCACCTATTACCCTTCTCCTTCTACTGGCTTCCGCCACCTTCCTTGTTCCTAAACTGTATAGTATTACACCGTCATTTCTCGCAGATCGGATTATGTATATAAAGCCAACCCCTCACAGCCTGGTCCCTTATCTTGACCTCTCTGTCATTATCTTGGGACCAGGTATGTGCTTACTTATTGTTACCTATGACTACGATACTCAATATATCTCTGTCATTATCTTGGGACCAGTCCGCTTCTGCTCCGCTTAGTTGCTCCGCATTTACCACTCTGCTCAGTCGCTCCGCCTCCTTGCTCTGCTTAGTCACTCCGCCGCTGCTGCTTTGTGACAAAGGCCCGAAAATTAACAATTTGGTCATGGACAGTGTAACACCCATAATTGGTTCACATTTGTTACTCAAATAAACAATTTTGGGCTGTTTGCAGAAGGCTGTCATATTTTACAGGCTCCTGTGAACAGTGAGATTTTGTTAAGATCATGTACACCATGTAACCGTGCCAGAGGTCACAGGATGTCTAAGTGCGGGAGTCGAGTGGGACAGTAGTGAAGTTATTAACAACACCGCCGTTACGCTGCTAGTCCCCGGAGATCAAGAGTATAGAGGAGAGAGACCAGTAGCAGCCAAGTCGGAGCGGCGGTATCACCGGTGACAAGGAGCGAGCCAGAGAACTTATAAGTCCAAAGGCTATAAAGAGAGCTTCGAGGTAATGAGCCTGAAGACTTAAGAGATGGACTGAGACAGAAAGGGAATCTAAGTCGATAATTAAACTGAGGAACTACAGTAGCGTACAGGCAGTATTTATATCTACGGAGCGGCGCATCAGTGCGGAGCGCCAGACTAGCTACTAGGAGCTATACATGTAGTACCTGCAGGGTAAGGTAAAAGTGTTAAGATTATGTGGAGAGGTCTTAATACATGTGGTATATATATTCCCAACCACCTATGACAATTATCCTGTCATAGTAGCCTTTTGGCTCAGTTGGATTTTGTGTTAGTGGTTGGGCATGAATTTCACAAAAAGACAATAAGGAGAAACTAGGAGGAAAGGGTATGTGTAGCGAGAAAGAACAATAAGAGTGAGATTACAATAAACGGTGAATCTTTGGGATACCGAGCAGCGGAATGAAGGCCCGAGGCATGGGCTTGACAGATTTGTGAATGAGGTCTGTGTTAAGATCATGCACACCGTGTAACCGTGCCAAAGGTCACAGAGTGTCTAAGTGCGGAAGACGAGTGGGACAGTGGTGAAGTTATTAACAACACCGCCGTTACGCCGTTAGTCCCCGGAGGTCAAGAGTATAAGAGGGAGGAGCTAAGTAGCAGCCACGTCGGAGCGGCGGTATCGCCGATGACGAGGAGCGAACCAAAGAACGTATAAGTCCTAAGGTAGAGTGGAGTGTACTTCAAGGCGTTGTGTTACGATCACTTCTTTTTCATCTTATCTTTTCCTTATCTTGTTTTATCTTTTATCTTTTGTCTTATCTTCTATCTCCCTTATCCTATATCTTGTCTTATCTTGTCACCTGACCTATTATTTATGCTTACTGATACAACATGCGCTTTTCATTCACTTATATTAAACACAGCAATCTCACAACACATATACAGCATGACGATCGAGCTTTCATTACTTACACATTGCTTTACTTATGTTCTACTCATGTTTACCACTAACCCAGGGCGTTGGGCATTAGTAGGGCGGAGGGTTGTTTACTCGTATATAAGCTGTAGTTACTTGCTGTATTTCCTTAGCTTTGATCTCGTCTATTCTACCTGGTTTAGCCCAGAACTTTGCTTGCTTCCTTTATCGTCCCGCCAACTGAGGTTTTCTTGAGTGTGACGCCTGGTGATACCTGTCACTAGAACCAGTCGCTGACACGTTGAGCCTGAAGACTTAGAGGAGCCAAGAGTTAAGGAGGGAATCTAAGTCAATCTAAGTCGATAATTAAACTGAGGAACTACAGTAGCGTACAAGCAGTATTTATATCTACGGAGCGGCGCAGCGGAGCGGAGCGCCAGACTAACTACTAGGAGTTATACATGTAGTCCTGCAGGGTAAAGTAAAAGACAATAAGGAGGAACTAGAATGAATGGGTATGTGTAGCGAGAAAGAACAATAAGGAGAGATTACAATAAACAGTGGATCTTCGGAACACCGAGCGGCGAAGTGGAGGCCCGAGGCATGGGCTTGACAGTCTGTTACAGGTCACAGGTAATGGACAATTGGTCAGAATGGTACAGTAGTATCTGCAAAATATGTATTTTTAACTAATCACTTGGGAGCAGCTGAGAGTGCTCTCCAGCTACCAAAGCACACAGGAAATATCTTTAGACTACTCCAAGTGCTTTGGCTGCTGGAGAGTTTTCTTAGTTGCTCTCAGTAAATAACCATTTGGAACATCCATGTTTTGCAGATATATATACTTCTAGTAGTAGTGCTTCATCTGTACAACCTGGATTGTTGGCTAATAATTGGAGAGCAGCTGACAATGCTCTCCAGCCAGTATCTTTGCTCTGGTGAACATCCAGATTTTGCAGATGTTGGTGACAACCTTCCACAAAGGATCCGATCATAGTACAGTGGCCTTTACTTTGAGGTTCCTTTCTTCTATAACTCTCGTGCATGAATGGTATTTTGTAATTGCTATTGGTATTCAAATTGGTTGTGAAAATTTTGGACTTATTTCATTTCTTGTTTGTTAGGATTTTTCGAGCTTCAATTTATTATTTTCGGACGGCTGGGTACCGGATGACCATTTGCCGCTAAGCTAGTACCGCCCTAAAATTTATGATTCGGGCAGGTCTAACGGCCCAGGCCCGGCCATCAAGCTTCACTCGGCCATTTAATATTTACCCTTCGTCCCGTCCTTCCAGCGCCTTTGGTGACTTGCTCATCTAGAGGGACCCCTCAGCAGGAGAGTTTCACTGAGATCCACGCAAGGTCCGACTTTCGAAAACCTTTACCCGCGGATTATAAAGTTCGTCTCCGCTTCTAACGACTAATACGATTACTCCGATTGTACCTGATTATACTCACTAGAAACTAGTTCGACGTGCTTGCTCTCCTACATCCAAATCTATCTCTATCCAGGCTCATCCAGAACGGCTTCTCCCTTCTCGCAACTTCCACAGTCCGGTTCGAGATCTTCCTGACGTTGCTACGACGAGTCTGGGAGTCGGAAGGAAAGCTAAGTTCCGGAGCAAGAAGGGTGGTCTGTTTGACGTTTACAAAATCTGTGCTTAGCTCAAATTGAGAGTGTTCGAGAATCGTTGTGAGTTTCCATTTCTCTAATCCGTTCGAGTATTGGCATGGAGTATGTTATAATTGAAGCTTCGATCTATAGGGCTTGGATGCTTGACTTCACATTCAAGCGAAAATTTATGTAGCGCAAGGGCAAGGTTCGTCTATCGTCATCCTTGTTGTACATACATGTAGATTGACATTCAATCATTCATCAGAAACCGCAATGTAGAAACTATACAGCCTCATACAGCTCGCTACTTTGAGGGAACCAGATGAAGGTAACCAGAAATGAAATCATTATGACCATCGGAGTTATGCCCTGGTTATGCCCAACTGTACGATTTCGAAATTCATTGGTGCCTTGAACTTCCGCGGTCAAGGCTCTTACACTTTATTTGCGTCAAAGCTGGAGGATAAACCATATTAGGTCTTCCCTTAGCTTGAGGAGTTGGGCGATGAAACAGGTCTTTGATTCACCATGCACAATACATCTGTCATGACTCACCATTATTGGACCAGTTATTACCATTCCAAATCAATCCAAGTATAGGGCATGCACCGGATTTTCGCAATGTTAATTTGGTTTCCCAACATGCCGTGCGGGACGCAATCCATGCAATGATCTCCATGCCAGTGCTCTAAAACTTCATTTTATACCGTGTACAGTGTGCAAATACACCATGTGATCGGTGTACGCCCAATAGAGGCTCATGGTGAGTATACGTACCTTCTAGTATAAGTGCTTGTTCTTCTGTTTCCTTTTTTCTCTCTCTAGCATGTTCTCCTCGGTGATTATCGGCTCCCGCCTCTAGTTGTATCTGTCATTTTCACTCTGGAAAGTTACCTGGTCCGAAAGTCGAACGAACCTTTGCTACCATCGCGATCTAAGTATCTCAAATTCCTCATATCAGTACTGAATAAACTGGCGTACCTCATACGATCTCAATGACTCGAGGAGAAGAGAAGAGAAGCACAGGGATCGAAGTCAATACTCGGAAAAGGTTCATCGATGGATCAATCCAGCTGAGTGTTCTCACACGTATGATGTTCTCTATCACTGACGGAAGATTTAAAGTTTTCACAGGATTTTTCGGCTTATATACTCTTCAGCTAAAGCTCACTTCTTGACAAGCAATTCTCCTTTCCCTTCATCTCTCTCGCTGCTCTCTCTGTCAGCCACACGTTACTCTGTCATGCCGGCGCCACTGCAGATCGCCCCGTTCATTTTTGACGCGCCGCATGTTCGACACTTAGAAAATATCGCTTCTTCTTCATCCTCCTTCTCCGTCAACATTGTACAAAAGGGCATTCCAGTGGAACCGTGCTCACCTGGCCTCAAGATGACAGCCAAACGTTACACATCAGGTTTCTCTGGAGACAATACATTCGGACTTACCTTGCTCTTCGCGCACGGTGTGGGATCCCGTATGTTGTTACTTCATCTACCCATCTTCTCTGTTCCCGTTCTGTTTGATGGCATACGTGTATCATCTGATGGCACTGGAGACTCATTGATAGTACTGTTTGAACAGATAAAGAGCAATGGGAACCTACGATAGAGCGTATTTTTCTTACACAAGCTACAAAAGAGAGACATCATCAAATACGAGAAGCTTGGTCATTCGATTGGCAAAATCACGGTGACGCAGCGCTGCTCAACGAAGAAGCACTGAAGGGGCGGCATGAGGGAGTCTGTGAGCTCATAATTGTTTTTTGTCCAAGTGGAAACCGACTGGTCACTTCGCCACAGCAATCTACGAATGGGCACCTGCGATAATTGAATTTGTGTTGTCCCCCCGAATGGTTGGTCATCGGATAGTTCCTCTTGGCCACTCTGCCGGTGCTGGAGCCATGTAAGCATCATCTTACATACGACGTATCGTCATCCTATCCACTGTTCATCCGCTCTCAAGTAACCTCCTTTAACGCTCCTCTACAGGATGTTAACCACAAAAAGCTTCCCCTTGTCCCATCTACCGTATGTGTCGCTAATACTCATCGAACCGACGATGATCACTCGGGAGATGTTTGAGGCGCATTTCGACGACCGGATCCGGTCAATGGAGATGTCGGTCGGCGCCACCGAAGTTAGGCGGGATGTTTGGCCTGATAGGGAAGAAGCTTTTAGGTGGCTTAGTCGCAGGTTTCCCTTCCGGACTTGGGATCCGCGAGTGGTACGACTTCTAGTGGTAGGTTTGACTCAAACTCTTCCTTCACATTCTACCCCTCTTCACACAATCTAGACCATCGAAATTTCTTTATTCTTTGGTTCTCAATTTCTCTAACTTCTCTGGGTACTAAGCTGACATGCTATGAATTCGTAGGAACAAGGTCTTTACCAAAAATCACCGGGATCCAAGGCAGTTTCGCTCAAGTGCGATAGAAAACAGGAAGCCATCTCATACCCTGATGTCGATGGACACTTTGAAGCAACGACAGAGCTCGCACGGGTCTGTCGTGCCCTTCCGGTGCATGTCATCTGGGGAACGAGTAATGATATGTTGTTAGTACTTTTCTTTTCTCTCTCTTGTTTCCATGCTCATTTTAACTGAAGTGTTCTTCTCGGCAGCCCGGATTACTTTCAAGACTCTTTGACAGATGCGACCCAAGGTAGGATCGTCGCTTCCGCCTCAAAAGTTCATGGTGCAGGTCATCTGGTAAGATATTGTGTTCCGTTCTATGTGCTCGCTTAGAAGCTGATGAGGGTGGTCTTGTAATCACCTTTTTTTGTTTATCAGGTCATGCAAGAGAAACCCGACCATCTTGCACTCAAAATTTGCGAAGCGTTAGATACTATCAGCCCGTATCTATCCTTCCGGTCAAGATTGTAGACTTACGACGCTCGATGTTCCTCGAAGATCCCCTTCTACATCCCAAAGACTGTATGGATTCATATATATTCAAGATTTCGTTCTTGGGAATGGATTCAATATTGTATACATACTCAAAACTCATATGTACGGATAGAATACCATGTGCTGTAAATAGAACCCAATCATTCTATACATCTTGTTATAGACCTCTTAGTCCATACAAGTTCGAGAATAGTCGTCGGGCCGACATCCGATTCCAAAGCTCATTCTCCGTTTTCCTCCGAGCTATTTCTCTCCTCTCAACCACCACCTACTGGTAATAATTGATGCCCAAGTTCCAGGATGAACTCTCGTGCCCTACCTATGACTCGTGTAAACGGCCACACGGATGCTAATTCTCACAATGATCCAGGGGCTGCTCCGGAGATTGTGTCAGAATTGAACGATATAGATTTAGTTGAAGGTCGACAACATTTTACCAAACCTCCTACAAAGACCTATCAGGCTATGCTACTTCTTGCAGGATCCATGATGATATTCCATGTGATTGGGATAAATCAAGTTTTCGGTATCTTTCAAGTAAGTTCTATAGTTCACTCGGGAAGTTGGGATGAGGTTTGGCTTCTTCCTGTAATAGGCAGTCCCTCACTTACCCGAGAAAGTCTATACCGATAACGACTTTCTAAGTGACGTCTTTCAATTTCCTTAGGAGTTCTATACTTCGTCTCGAAGTAACATCAAAGATGCTCAAGGCCAAGATGCACTAGTGTCGCTCGTTGGCTCTATCGGAGCAGGGCTAACATGGAGCGGAAGCATCTTCATGAACCCTCTTATTGCAAAAATAGATAACATCAAACTCGTCACCTTTTCTGGGGCTTTCATCATGAGCCTAGGACTCATCCTAGCCAGTTTTGCCACTCGTGTGAGTAATTCCAGTCAAGCATAGTTGCCTCCCGGTTACTTCGTATACTTAAGATTGCTAGATATGGCATTTATACTTGACTCAAGCTCTCCTATACGGTTTGGGGTCTTCAATGTATTACTTTCCGCTCATGACCCTCGCGCCGATTTACTTTGACCGCCACCGTGGATTCGCCATGGGGACCATCCTTGCTGGAAGTGGCGTTGGAGGTCTGGTAATGGCCTTGGTGCTACAATTTCTACTGGATCATTATGGTATCCAATGGGCGTTACGGATATTGGGTGTTTGGAATCTGGCTGTCGCCATTCCGGTGTCTATGGTGGTTAGACATCGGGTGGGATATGGCCTTGGTGCACAGCGTCAGAGGGGATCTCAGAACAGGACTCGTACCATGGTCAATAATGCCTTATTAAGGAAGGGTACATTTTGGTATCAGGTGAACTTTCCCTCCGTACGTTCAAGATTTCGGCTAATCATCTGCGCCATTATGTGTATCTAGTCCATCGGAGCGTTCTTGCAAGCAGCAGGGAATGTCGTGCCCTTGTATTACATGTCCTCGTACACTGTATCAGTTCTTGCATTGTCTAATTCAAAAGGAAGTCTGTTCGTGAGTATCAACAGCGGTGTGAATAGCTTGTCCCGTATAGCAATGGGCCTACTCGCGGATTATATCGGGAGACAGAACACATTGATAAGCGGGGTAAGTTTCCTTCATTCACTGGAGATTCTACGCTAACCCAGCCCCTTATTAACCAACGCTCTCAAGGCGATGCTCTCCGCTGTGTCAGTCTTTGCACTGTGGTATAATGCTCCGCAAGCACGATTTATAGCGTTCGTGGTCATGTACGGTGTTTACGCCGGTGGATACAATGCACTACTTCCAACTACCATCACAGAGATATACGGAGTGGAGAATTATGCTAGCGTGAATGGGGTGATGTACTTTATACGAGGCTTGGGCTCCATGTTTGGCGCTCCAATTGCCGGATTGATACTGGGATCACATAGTAGGTCTCCAAGTTTGAGTAACAATGGGGATAGTACAAGTACAGTTGGACTGGGACCGATAAAGAGAAGGTTTAATGATGTGGTGATCTTTGACGGAATGCTTTTGCTTGCTGCCGCAGTGTGTGTGGGATATGTTCGGTGGTTGGATGCTAGAGACAAAGGTGCATGGAGATGGAAGGCTTAGGAAGTAACATACAGGATCAATTGTTGAATATGAACACGAGAATCCGTAACTAAGAATGACCATGTCTACTATGAAATTTTGGAAGACAGCAGAATGTAATTACCTGAAGGGAGAATTGATAATGATAGTGGATAGAGGCGACGATAATCACCTATGTAGACGTACAATCAAGCGGCTCTGGGGACATATCACTGACTACTACATGACTTTTGTTAACATAGATATTCCAGCTCTTACACCTACAACAATACAAAGGAGAACCCCAATAACACATGTAGTCAGAATGGCCTGTTTCCGACTACCGGAGTTGATGAGAACAGGGGGTAAAGAATAAGAACAAGGGCGATCGAGACGTCCTCGACCTTCACTTGACACTTGTAACAACATGTACCTCTCTATGTTCATGATCTTCATCTCCATATCGTTGATTCTAAGTGACATGCTCTTCAACGACTTGATGAGCAGCTTTTCGTCTGTCGTCGATGAGCCCTGCTGCCATCTCACCCGCAGCTTCCTGAGTCTTCTCCAACGCGAAGCTGTCTAGCGATTCAGGATCCGCGACAAGCTCACAGCTAGTGTCCAGCACTGAGCTTGGTGTGCCTTGACCGCCTTTGAGGCCTGGTTTGGTCATGGATGTTGAGTCTATTGGCTTGCGCTTACGCCCAAAGACCAAAATCGACTCCGAGTCATCACCGTTCAACATACGTTCAGGATCAGGATCTTGACTCTCGTCAACGAGAGTAGACCGGGATGTGTGGGATGGTGTGCTATCGACTCTTGGCAAGAATGGGATTTCGTGAACGACTGGAACGATAGGAATCCTTAATCTAGAATCAACGGACACGGATCGACGAATGCGAGAGCTGTTTATATCGTTGTGAATTGTCATCAACTTTTCCCGGAAAAAGTCGTGATGAGAAGCCTGTTGGGCGAGAATGAAAGAGGGGTGTTTCGTCAGATACTAGATTCTAAACTGCGAGGGAAAATAGTTATCACGAACGGCATCCTCCTGTATTACATTTTGCTGAGCTGCAATTCGAGTGAGATAACTTCGAATTACAATCAACGACTGGGCCTGAGGTAAAAAGAGCGAAAATGAATGGAAGAAAGTCTTCAGGCAGTAACCTGACTCATTTGGAACTTATTCTTCGTCTCATTCAACTGATATTTAAACTTTTCAATCAAACTGACATCGGCTCGGGACGATATAAGCCTTTGCAAGATGTTTTTTGAAGTCTTCTCAGATATCCATGCATTGATGTCCATAAGATTTCTGTGAAATTAAGATTCCCGCCAACGATCTAACTTTCGAAGCACTGAACGATTAGCGGAACGCACCGCATGAGCTCGTCTACATGTTCCTTCAACAGAAGATCTGACGAGAACTGGGTTTTGAGATTTTGGTACGAGAGTGATGATGGATGCAGTGGATATAGATCTTGGTACGTTTTGTGGACAGTATATACCAGATCGCACGCAGCGAAGGCAAGCTGATTCAACACATCCTGGTTATCTTTAGTTGTCTGATAGTAGATTATAAGTTGATAATATCGTAGACGGACCATACAACACATACTCGGACTGCATTGAATATAGCCAAAGCTATCGTACACAGAGTCCCTAAATACGGGACAGTAGAAAACTGAGCGGTGCTTGCAAGAGCTTCAAGAATATGCTCTGATATATCCCAAGCGCCGGAACCAAGTGACGAAGGCCAACGGTTTTGAGTAAGCCTTCCGAAAGAGGAGTGGGATCGTCTTTTTGGATGATCAGGTGCCAGTAGAGTTAATGAACGTCCTCGGGAAAGCTCTTGACCTTTCGGAGATAATGACGATGATGCTAAGGAATGGTTTTTGTGTGGTTTCCGTTTTCGTGATCGACTTGGACTGAGAGAGAAACGACGAGAGAAAGCAGCTGGTGGCGAGAAGGACCGCCCCTTTCTTTCAGGAGACACTTCTCGTGGTGCAGCATCAACATGATTTAGGGTAATACCCATTGCCGGTATCGAATTTTATGGAATAACAGGTGAAGCACGTCGAGATTGACAAAAGAGGCTTCGGAAAGTTTTGAGACATTCACCGAGTATATAAGCCATTGGTCGGTAGCGGAACGGTCCCGTTGATGTATTCTGCTTCAACGACCTGAGAGAAAATGCCAAAATTAGCTGAAGGTAGATAATCTTTGATGACGTAAGCAAGGAATTCCTGTTGAACAACAGCCACGCACGAAACAGCCTTGAGTTCAAAACGCCTCCGGAGACACAATTACAAGTAGGAGAACAGACACGGATCGGAAAAGAAAACACCGCCTGGGTCGTACTGCTTGCTTGGATGGTGCGCTTTGAGATGTTATATCTTCCATCGAATCCATCTTCATGCACATGAATTTGAAAAACAGATTCTTATTGGAAGACTGATCCTTGAACCACGCAAGCTAGTCTTCATTACCGTTTGAATCTAGCAGTCTTCTGTCAGATAGACTCTACAGGTTCCTCAGCCTTTGTGAGCAGCACGTCTTCTTCCTTCGTTATCTCATATTCTAATCGATATCTTACTAATACTTCGACTTAGAATAATCCAGCAAAATTATATCCGGGAGACTTGCTATCCTTTTTTTCTGTCGCTTCTCAAGGTGCGTTCTATTTCTTCATAACCACGTATCCCGCTCTGACCAGCTGGACGAATATGAGTAGACGCGTCTTCATGATTCTCAAGAGCCTACAATTCTGATCGCCATATCGTTCGCTTTCGCTGTGGTCTTGGTGCCCCCCAACGTTCTTTCGGGTCTTTCGGTGGTCTCGCAGCGTTCCTTAGACCAATGCCTCCCTGATATGGAAGAGTTCAGGCGTTGATACCCTGCCAAATATCGCGCCAACCGCTATCTAACGATGAGCAGGTTTGACCGTGACAGTCGAGAGATTTCCAGTGATCGGCTGAAAGAAGGAGAAGAACCAGTGGATTGGGACTCGAGATAATGCGTCAGCTGTTCATCGTATGGATATCTGGTCCTCGCTGGAGCGCTACACACCAACTTTTGGTCGCAGTGTGGTTTGGAAGCATTACTGTGAGTTCGGACCACTGTGACTATGCCCTCCACTTTACTAACCCAAACGAATCCTAGGAACTTGTGACAATCTTCTTTCCAAGAGATAGATGAACTGCCAAATTGGGCGGATGGCTTTCCTCCAGCCTACGGAAGTGCCAGTGAGTTTTTCTCTCTTTGAGTAAGGCTTGTTGGGTTGCTGACGGTCCAACTAGCGGACCTTCGCGTATTTTCTTGCACCTACCCGGAAGTCCTGAGTTTCGCGTTTGGAATCATGACAAATGAGTTCCTCGATACCAAGTTTCAGTTTCTCCCAGCTGTTGGGAACGATTCGCCAACCACTCTCGCCACTGCATTTGTCGTTAGAGGTTTTATTACCGGAGTATGCTTTTGCCTACTTGGTACTCGTTGAAGCTAGTGGTATGCCTTGGAAGCCTCTGGAAGAACATCATTCCATCACTGACCTTTTTTGTGAAGTCTAGAATGACATGCATCGAATTCTAATGGGTTTCCGGTAGTAATACAACGTGGGTCGTATGGCGTGAATGGTAGGTCCTACAATTCAGTTTCTTTTCGAATGAACGAAGTCATCGATGTACTTTAGGCAATCGGCCCCAAAGGAACAAATGCGAATCCCAAATTCAACAACTCTTCTCAGCATTTTTCTGAACTCTATTGCTCATGTTTGGGAACATGTGTCCACTTTTCGCATGCATCATCCAAGCGTCCATTGTCGATTCTTCGGGTTTCCCAGCTTACATTGACCTTCTTTTGGAGCATGTCGGAATGGTGAGTTTTCCCCCGACCACACGGCGCTTTGTTTATACTCGTGTATGGGTAGATTATAGGTGCTACAAACTCCATGGCTAGGATGATATTTCTGTATTATGGACTTGCTTCCTGCTAATACAAGAGAACAAATGGTCATTCGGGAAATGTATCGTCGCCAACCTGCCAATTGCCATCGTGTGGCTGGTATTTTCAGGAATGGTCATCATTGGAGCTCGGAGGTGAGATTTTCTTGTACAATGGTTGGCGGCTACCAAGGCGAATGATACTTACTCACGTCTATGCGCGGCCTTGAACTTGGAAGGCTGGTTATGACTGCCAGGCTATCTTAAGGCGAGATGAACCTTTCGCCGGTGCTGGCATGTTGTCGTTATGAGGTTCGTGGTATCTATTCTTAACGTTATGGAACTGTATTTCTAAGCTTACGAACTACCATATTCTAGAGGGCGTGCTATCGCACAAATCTATGTTGTGCATCCGTAAACGCAGAGATTCACAGTCAGTCTGTATGACGGCGTATTTATATCATCTTTGAGGAATCATCGTGCTCTAATTACATCGCTGCAAATATGAAGTGCCCGGTGCATTTTCTCAGTTTGAGAAGCGGCTTTCGCCACCTTCCTGAGCATTCAGTACTCAAACCGGATACTTCCTAGCAAGCTCTTCGAGATCCATCGCGATCTCAGACTCAAACGCATCGGACCTTGGATTTCTATGTTAGATATACGTTTTAGAACCAAGAGGGAGGTGAAGGAACAGGAATGGCGAACTCTGATCCGAAGATGTATCGGTTTAATTCCTCCCAGGTTTGCTCTTTTTCTCTTCTATGTACAAGGTCTGTAAACGCGGTTTGGGTCCTGCAGAAATCTAAATCAGCCTTACTATCAGAAAGCATTCACTTTCTCGAGCACGCTGAAATCTTCAACGTATCAAAATAACGCGATGGGGTTGATGCTCGCTCAAATGATGTCCTTTGATATCGTCAACGTCTGAAGACTTTTCGATTGTACTGAGAATGTGTTATCGGAGCACTCCGAGGGGCATAAACTAATAAATGTAGGGGAAAAGGAGGTAAGGAACTCTAGCCGCCCATTCCTTCCATTGGTCACTGAATTCGTTTACAAGTAGGACATCCTCTGTGTGGGCCCTACTTACTCCACCGAAACCTACAAAGCAAACCTAAGCACACGGATAATCCACTCATGATCCAAAAATGACGCACCTAGAGTCCCCAGCCATAAAGCACATCCAGCCGTAAACGCCTTTCCAGTCCAGCTGGCGAGCATACCACTCTGCCTCATAAACGAATTTGGTCCGCCTTGCCAGATGAAAAGCCCAGCAATAATAAGTAATATTCCGGTATATGACGGGTGCCTTTATATAAGGAGTCAATATATCACCAGCAATATAACGACGGTTACATACCTCACGATTCCATATGGCCCACTGGTGACCAACTTATGCTCTTTCTGCACTGCGACTTCGTACGTGAACATTTTGCCAAGGGCCCTATAGCAAGACCAACGCAAGGCGCCGCCAGCGATGATCAACCCGGTACCTATACAGAAGTACGGGTCCAGCTCTCCAATCTGATTGAAGTTTCCGTTTGGAACTAAATGTTTCAGGATGGAGGTCGAATACTTCCAGTTCGGGATATTTTTGGCTAGGATTACAGCGGTTTCTGCACCTCCGACAAGCCATGCCATTCCCTGAGTACGAGGTAAGTTAGTGCAACTATCCTTTCTTTCGTCGAAAGCTCACCTTTTGCCCCAGTGTAACGAAACTGATACTCCGAAATAAAGTCCTGTCTACAATACCGTCATAGTTTCTAGTGGATTTCGGTGGTGGATTTGGAGACGTGAATGCTTTATGATGCAATGCAACCGCAGAGAAAATCAAAGGAATGGATAACACGCATGACGCGCCCATGATACTTGCTGCTCTGGTGAGTGTGAGTGAATATAAGATGGATCCCCCAATTTCCTCCAACCCTATGATATTTTGATGTTCATTCTTCGTCACGAGGCTCGGAAACGCTTGAGGCCTGAAGCTTGAGCCTGGGTGCTGAGTGAATCTTGATTTTTAAACCTTCTGATTCACGTCGCGTATCGCTACCAGCGCTTACCCCTCTTCCCACCCGGTGCCATATCACAGGCTGCGACCCTTGTGGTGGTTTCTACGTAATCTCCGACACATCTGCAAAACATGTATACTTGCCAGAGCAAGGATACTAGCTGGAGAGCGCTCTCCAGCGACGAAAGCACCCAAAGCAAAAATCAAAGCCTGCTCTGGGTGCTTTCGCTGCTGGGAAGTGCTCCCAAGTGCTCTGAGCTGCTTTCGGCTATTTAGCCGAACATACAGGTTTTGCAGATGCACTTCACCTCATCTGCCTTCTACAGCTACTTGGTTTCAACAAGGAAGAATCTGGGAGGGCTTGCACGGTGAAGCCATGGCGCCAGGATAATGGGAAATGAAACAAATATTGTTGAGAATCAGATATGTATGACATCGGAAAAGGTTCAAAAAGCGCAGGGAAGGCGAGACGTGTGGTTTTTGATATGCCGTAGCCTGCCGAGTACTATTCCAGGGATACAGACCCGGTTACAGGGTATATTAGGGTAATATCTATGAAAATTTGTAGGTTACCGGATGGAAGGAAACCCTAGGAAACCGGAGACCCTTTACTGCTTCAGAACTTGAATGTTGTTCACCTAATACTCAGAGGTGTGGCAGAGTGACAAGTGAGGCCTCACTCCTCCTCCTCATGCGGGGCTTGTTGCTTCTTCTCAAGGGTCGACGGACATCTACCGAGTCTGAAACGGTTGCTTTGGATATGAGCCCCAATCGCTCGCCGGTCATTTCTCTTTTGGTAACTACCTCATCGATTCATCGCAGATCTCTGGTGTATCTCATTCAGTCCATTAACATCGAGCAGGAAAAAGCAGTGGTGTCACCTGTATGTCAATGCTATATAAAAACTCTATCGATACGTTAAGAACCCCCACGCCGCTACATATCAGCCCTATCCTTACGTTCCTGCATATAAGTGGGCAGGAATTGGACTGATTAAAATTTCGTTCTCAACCCATGGTCCTCTCATTCGCTCAAGCAGAGCTCATCGGCTTGATCCTCCACTCGTGCCTCTTCGGTCAGTATCATTCAGCTCATTGTCACTTCAACAGTAAATGCTAAGATAAAGTATCCGAAAACAGGGCTTTATTTGTTCCTGTTCTTCTCAAGTCTTCCGTTCAACATCGATATAGAATTCAGTGTCAGGCTCAAAGCTTTCAACAATGGTATCTTGTTCATGTCGTTATACCGACGGATAGTACGGGATGACTCATACTTGTATTTAGTTCTGTTAACTTCGAACATCCTTTTGTTTATGCTCATCTCAGCGGTACGTCCTGTTTTCGTTTACTGACTCATACTGTACAATAAGTTCATATGATTTAGCATTGGGTTGTGCAAATTGTACGGAGTCAAAGGGCGTTCATTGGCACAGTCGGATCTGCAGGGGATGCAGCTTCCGCGTACTATGCTTTCCCCGCAGATTCTATGAACTTACTCAAGGAGTCGCTGTATTTGGCACAGACATTCATCGGGGACTGTACAATGGTATGCTGCTAAACTCAAGCGGTTTGACCTTCCTTGTGAGATCTTTTTGCACACAGATTTATCGACTTTGGATTGTGTACAATAAGAGGATGTATGTGGTCGTGCTTCCTGCACTCCTTATGGCAGTATATGCCAGTAAGTTCCTCCAGCACCGATGAGTAGAGATCAAATCTGACCAGGTCCTGTACTTGCTGTGGCTAGCAAGCGCCATAGCTGTCGTGATTGCTCTGGGAAAGACAACACCTGGCGAGAATATATTCATATCTACGGCTGGTGTATGGGCAATTCTTGTCTTTTCAACAACTGTCGCGTATGTCTTTCTAACCCCCGTATCGAGTCCGTTTCTCAGCTAATATCAATCATTTTCCTTTATAGTACGAACCTCCTGACTACATGTAAGTGAGGAATCATTGTGGCATAGGACTGAAGTTTACTGACAGCGACGCGATGTAACCTAGCCCTCATCACGGTCCGTATCTGGAGAATCAAGCGCAAGGTCAGAGGGGTGGCCCTTCAAACCGTTGGGCTGGCGGTGAGTTATGGTAATTGAAACTGCTGCTCATTCCATTCTTAGCTTTTCTATGGTCTAGTCAATACTTCACATCATAATTGAGAGTGCCGCGCTTTATACGTAGGTTTTGACCTCCTTTTGTTCGAGTTTACAGTAACGCCGATGTATACAGGGTTACCGCATTGCTCACCTTGATTGGTTACTCCACCGAGCAGCTTTGGCAGTTTATCACAATCGACATGGTAAGAGCATTGATAAAGATCTATTGGTTCTAACTGATCAACGGAATGTTTACCGCGTACAGATCAGTCCAATTATTGTAAGCAACTCCCTCCAGCTTTCGCAACATGTTCAATGAAGCTTTCTATTTCAGGGAATATCGTTCACGCTGATATCTGTACGCGTGAGTCGCGGTACAACTAGCCAAAATGGGTACAGCACCCACGACACTCCGAGCTCGAATGTTGTTCGTATACGCGGTGTTGAAAGTCGTCGGGAAGCTATCGGCCTCGATACCATATCCGTTAATGTTACTCAGCATGTCTCGAAACACACTGACCTCGAAGACGGTCTGCATGAAAGCGGCGCTGGTGAAGAATCGCTATCAGAGTCAGATCAAAAACAACATTTCTGATTAAGAGACGGGTATAATGTGCGATGATCAGCAAGGATGGAAGAACAATACCCTGGAGTAGTAGAGTGTACATCATGGATTTGGAACCACCGAAATGGATATTGTATGACTATTTTAATGTGTGCATCAAGCTGCAGTCTCCTGAGATGGGTTGGACTCTTCCTCATAACTGTCGTGAATATCCGTTCCCATACTCGTCGCAGTTTCATTGCCAGCTTCAGAGAGCGCAAACCTAACTGACGCAGCGTGAAAAGTACTTAGATGGTTGACCACGTCTTTTTGATACTTCTCTGGAGAGCCTTTTTGTGTACTGAAAGCGAATAGTGTGTCCTTGCGCCATGCTCGTCCGTCAACAAGCCTGTATATAATCATATAGCTTGTAATTTGCTAACATTATGACAAAATGATTTAGCTTTTTGATGAAGATGGAGAAGTGCAGTACGGATACCTGAGCAGCGCATGATATGAACAAAAGGACCTGATTCGCTGGATTGTTGACGGAATAGGTGATAAGGAACAAGAAAGCGCACACCGAATAGATGGCCGCGGATTCAACGACGATGGTAAGTAGCGAGACGTATCCTTTAGCGTGTTCAGCAGGTAGAGTGTCGAGAATCTGCTTCCTATACGCCAGAAGACGACCGGTGATGAGGAAGGTCATAATGATATTTACGCCGAGAGAAATGGAGTAATAAAACGTTCCGAACGCAAGAGGAAGTTTTGAGTAAAAAGAGAGGCCGGGTTGACTCGATTCCAGAGTCCAGAACGTACCCATGACTGAGAGGACAAGGTTTCAAATTATGGCTATCGCATTGAAGCGATGAAGACTTACTGAAGGAGGCCAAGAGAGTAAGTGCAGGAATAGCAGAAACCAGGTAAGCGATAAGTTTTCTTGCGGACGTCCAGATCACCCAGCATCTCCATAGCTTTTGAGAGAAATACATGTAAGTATGTGATATATATTGCCGGCGAATCGCTTACCATGAGAGCGTCACAAAGGAATGTCAGAGTGAAAAGGCAAGCGTCGAATATAGTATTCACCGCCCAATTTTGCGTCGCTAGGAAGAATGGCCACGGTCCCCCTGATAGATCTTGATTGAATCAAGACGAGTTTCAACGTGGGTGTAAACTCACCGGGATAATTTCTGTTGTCGACATACATAAGCTGAACAGTGCGGGCTTGAACGATTAGGAAGATGGTGGAGACCGAAAGTAATAGTGTGATGTATGCAAGGAGGAAGAGAGCCTTCCGACTTTGCTTCCTCCGATTCCAGAGATAGATCGCGCATGAGTAGAAGAGCACCAGTTGGATACCTGTAGCTTGTTCGGTGACGCTGGACGATCTACTGGAGAGAGATAACGGTAACTGACCATAGCCAACACCACAGGCAACATCCCCAGCAAGAAAGAAGCGTTCTAGTTGAACGGTTGACTGGGGCTCATCTGGACCATAGTATGGAGCCATATCCAGAAAATTTGGTGAGGCCGTAAGCTCAGTCTATCTGCAGTTTTATATTATCCATACTTAACGTTATGGGACTTGTATATGCTGTTCGCTTTGTTGTGCAGAACATTTGGTGAAACCGAGAGACCAATGCACTGAATGGGTTGGAGTCCTTGTGAAAGATGAAGATATCAGATATTGTGGCTGGAAACTGAGAAAAAAAGCCGGAAGGAATGATGGTTTGAGTATGCCTCCTTTTCGAGGACAATTCTCTCATTCTCGCAAATTCATGAAGCTTGACAGCCAGTATAGATGGCTGTGAAGCCAGGCAACTGATGTACTGAATATATTCGAGTCCCTATTGAAGATGAAGGAAAAATCAGACATCGTTGTTGGAAAATGAAAAACAATGTTGGAAATGGTGATAGTTCTGGTTTTCACCTTTCTCTCATCCTCGCATCTTCACGGGGATAGACAGGCAGAAACGGCATCTGAATCAGACTTGCTGTTCATATACAGCATCTGCAGTTCTAAAAACAGCTCTGATACCCGCAGTGGGGGATGTGAAAAAGTCAGATGAGGTCAATCAGTGACCATCTGTAAAACCTGGATTTTCTGACTGGTTGATACCATGGCAGCAAATGCTGAGAACAAGGCCTTCTTCTCAAGATGGATGCACCGATACTTATTCGAGCACATTGTAGAGTCTTTTCACGGTCAAAATATTGTGTATTGTCTGGCGGTGGCAGTGACCTTGCCGCATTCCCGGCCAAGGTTGGCCATCAGTTCTGCGAATATTTGGACTAGTGTTGCCGCCGATGGAATGGACTTGAGTCGTGCATTGGACTTGAGTTTGGCATATGGCCATGCCGACAACGCGAGTTTGCATTCAATTCATTCGAACTCGCGTTGAGTTTGCGTTGGTCACATGGAGGTTAGTCACAATCCAAGTCCTTCCTTGAACACATTTTTCGATGACGACTCATGCTCTCAACATTGAGCTCTCATCTGCCCTCCACAGCTGAAACATATGTGGCACCTGTACCTCTCAACCACTCATATCGCTTATTCAGTAGTCAATGCTTGTTGCCAACAAAAATTTTATCTTTGATTTTTCCCTGAATATCCGAGTACTTAAGATCTGGGAATTGGAGCGGTAGGCAACATTGGTGGTCTCAATGAGCTGTCACCCCCTTCATGTGTTTCGCTCTCTCTCTCCGGATACATTCCCTGACCCATCGGACATCCATCAACTCTCGGAACCACCTATCTTTATCTTTCAGACTGCAGTTCCATCACAGCCGCCGCATACTCCATTGCCTCATTCCCATTTTTCAGGCTTTACTCAAGTCTCACCGTACACTTGGTCTCCCTTATCTACTCCGAGTCTGTACCCAGATGGTGCTAATGAAGAAGCGGTTGAACAAGAATTCACCCGCTGGTTATCCGGGTATTATTACTGATCGCGAGAAACTTAAATCATTTGACTTGATATGGTTTTGGGACAATGTATGCTGGTCTTTTAAATGTTGTTGTCATTCTTTTTGCTGATTTCTACACAGGAATCTATCCAGAAAGCTTATCCCATCCTATTCCGGCTCGCACTTGATGTTCTTCCAGTTCAAGCATCTGCTGTGCCTTGTGAACGGGCCTTTTCAGCCAGTAAGGAGACTGATGCAGATCGAAGGTCCCGTATGTCTCCCATTTTGATGGAAGTACTTCAGGTTTTGAAGGCAATCTATTGTGATGATCATCTTGACTTTACGAAGAGCTGGGTGGCCAAAGGCTCCGAAATGGCTGAGGAAAACACAGATGGAACCTGCAGAATGCAGTTCATGAGTGTGGTTGATGTCGTGTCATGCCCTGACCGCAACCAGACCAGCCCCAGCACTCGTCACACGTTCTCACACTCCCTATCTATTGTTGCGCCTCCCCAAGACCTCCCCAAGACAATACATCCACCTCCCTGAGGTACCTACCAAAACGTCTTGACGATCATCCCGACACGCGTACGAAACCCTCCTACTTCTAACCCCATTAAGTACTGATCTCGATCACCTGCCTCTCTCGATTATATGCCTCATGTCCTCTAGACCCCCTGATGTTCCCTTGTTCACTTCCCATACCTATTTAAGTAGCTCCGTAATGTCCCCAAGCCCCAGCTTGGTATATTTTGAACACACACCCTTTACATAGGTCCAGTCCCTGTCCCTTTGTACCTGCTAACCGTACGGAATTCTCTTTACTCTCTGTCTCTTTATCTCTGTTTCTCTCTACTCTTGTTTACTGTCTTGACGATCGCCTACGCGATCCAATATATGCTTTCACTTCACGTCTAAGCAATCCGAGTGAGTCTCCAAGCTCCCTCAAACAATACTAAAGCTCCCCAACACCTAACGCCTTGGAGCGCTAACCTCCCCAACACCTCCTCGAGCTCCCCCATTGCTCCCCAAGCTTCGGGATCTCGATCTAGGTAACGTCGAAGCTACTTCTCACGTCGAACTACGTACCGCTTCTCCGTTACAACCTCCCACACTCGAGGACGACCACCTCCGAGTCCAGTCCCCAGGAACCTACCCTCCCGGGCGTATACATCCTTAGGAGCTCATACGCTCGATACCTATTCTCTCTACGGCCTATTCAACCCTACGTTGACGTTCTAGCGAGTACAACTCCTCCTATGCAACGCTACTAGGTTCCGTACCTCTACCTCCGCTACCTACGCCTTAGGGACCCCCTGTTAAGATTATGCGGAGAGGTCTTAATACATGTGGTATATATAGTCCCAACCACCTATGACAATTATCCTGTCATAGTAGCCTTTTGGCTCAGTTGGATTTTGTGTGAGTGGTTGGGCATGAATTTCACAGTACTGTCAAGCCCATGCCTCGGGCCTCCATCTCGCCGCTCGGTACTCCGAAGATCCTGCGTTTATTGTAATCTCTCTCTTATTGTTCTTTCTCGCTACACATACCCTTACATTCTAGTCTCTCCTTATTGTCTTTTACTTTACCCTGCAGGTACTACACGTATAGCTCCTAGTAGTGGCACTCCGCACCGATGCGCCGTTCCGTAGATATAAATACTGCCTGTACGCTACTGTAGTTCCTCAGTTTAATTATCGACTTAGATTCCCTCCTTAACTTTGTGCTCCTCTAAGTCTTCAGGCTCAATGCCTTGAAGTACTCTCTCTACAGCCTTTGGACTTATAAGCTCTTTGGCCCGCTCCTCGTCACCGGCGATACCACCGCTCCGACTTGGCTGCTACTCAGCTCCTCCCTTCTATAGCTACAACATAAACTCCTCATACCAAAACCTACCCTAAGACCTATTCTGACCCAGGTCTTACATGTCGATGTTGAAGTTCTCCGGAACTTATTGATTAGTGGAAATGTCACAGAAGTTTCATGTATCATTGGAGAGTCATGTAAAGTACCTTACAAAGTGGCTGCACCACCATAATATCTATAAAATTTTGTTTTACTGAGGCTAAGGCTATATACCTTATTAAGAGACATCCTCATGTGGGAACTCGGGTTGCATCTGTGTTCAACTCGAGTTTGCTAAGCGAGGACTCGAGTTTCAATCTGACTCAATTGGTGGCAACACTAATTTGGACCTGCCTCCGGTTTTGCAATTTGCTGATAATATAGAATATAAGATACAAACAAAGAACCTGCTTTTTTGTATACTTCTCATGGTACGTCTCATACTGGAAAGACTGAAGCTTGAAGCTTTTGAGGTTCCGTGGGATGAAAGAACTCTGCTCTATCTTATCTTATCCGGAATTTGTTATTACTTCCGTCCGTCTCGGGTCCGTCTTTCGGTGCTCTTTTACAACCTTGACACGAAAAATGTTGCAGTTACAGTCTCGATTTCGATTTCGGTCATTTGGATGCTTCACCGCTCAAAAGTCAGGCCTTACTTTATCTACTTTGGAATCTGACTCAAAAGCATTGCCTTTCCGACGACTAAAGCCAAGCAGGCTATGCGTACCACTGTTCTCCCTTGGAGGATGTTAGCTCTTAGATTTCTTGGAATTTAAGAGACTATTATCTGAACTCACTGTAGGGCTACATTCAGGAAAAACGTCGTGGGAGATCCGTAGAAGGTCTGTCCCCATAGTAGTCAATGAAAAGGAAGTATCCCTTTCGCCATTCGGACTTGATGACATCCACAACACTTCATCTTGGAACGCAGCGTGGTCCTTACAATGGCGGGCTTTCAAGAAAACAGTGACATCATTTCTATGTTCATGTTGTACGAATCACTGCTGACTGTACGGCGTAGCATTTTCGAAGACACACAGGAGAGTCTCGGTAGAACTTCAAATGGACTACGTCAACGTGATATTTGCCTATAGGCCTGATCCAACTGGTAAATACGGTTTCCGCACTGCTATCCACTTCATGCTGATTTTGGCCCTGGGCTTGTAGTACTGATGGAAGGAATTTTCCGCCCTTTCGACTATGAGATTGAGAAAGGCTGGGTAAGTGCTTTGTTTATGATCTTTGAGGACAGTCGGGGCAATATATATTGTAGGTGTTGTATTGGGTTACTTCTGAATGGCCTGCCTGGGAGATTGAGGATGCTTTCCGTAAGTCTTCATCTTTTCTTGCTCATGGGATGCCTTCCATCTAACATGACAAATCTTCCAGATGGACAAGCTGAATCTGATAGGGCCGATTGCTGAGTGGTACCAACACAAGTATGACTTCAAGCTCACCCCCGTCCAATTCTTACTGAACTGAAGCTTCCATGAGTATGTTTGTGAACAAGCAGAAGAAGAATACACACCTCTATACAAGAAACATGGGGTAGGGACAAATGTGTGGTCGTCTTTTGCAAGTGGGATTCTTACCGGAAAGGTGAGTAATTTGAAAGATCTCCATGAACATTTTTGATCTACCATTCAGTATAACTATGCAATCCCGTTTTGATGTTGAATCTGAGATACTTTATGCCAGCTGTACAGCTGAGGGCCGAGAGAAGATTCGAAAAGTGAAAGAGTTGGGATGTGTCGTCAAAGGTACGCGCTCCCAATTCCTTCGAAAAATTCTCATAAAAATTCTGCCCTTAGAATTGGAAACCACGATAGCGTCTCTTGCTTTGACCTGGGTAGCGAAGCACCCTGATACATCAACTGTCATATTGGGCACAACAAGACCTCAGCAGATCATCAATAATTTGAAAGCAATATAAGTGTTGCCTAAACTCCTGCCACCAGTGATGGAGAAGATTGAAGATATTCTGGGAAATAAGCCTTCTGGCAGTGTATGTGCCTCATCATGACAGTTTTGAAGGCCTTGATTCATTCTTCTTCATGTATAGACGACCTATCATCCACCATTAGATGAATTCGGACGACAATGATATGGCCTGAATGACAGGTAACCAGAGGAAGTTTCAAATACCGTGACCAGCATGAAATTACGAGGCTGTAGTTTACGGAAGACTCGTCCTTATGTAGGTCGCGTCATGCTATTTCGCTTTGCTTACTTGGAAGGAGTTTCTCCATATATGGTACTCAGTCACATTCTGTTGGAATACATTCATTTAAATGTGACCAGCATGGGATATCATGGGACTGTCACCCTCTGTCACGATTACTTTTTCTCGTCTCATTCGGTTACTACCTGTTACTCCATAGAGAGTTTAAGGCAGTGCTTTCACTTCTCATTCATTGCACGTTTGCACTTTCAGACGTCAACTTGCCAACACTACCCTCAAGTTACCTCCTCTCTGTTCTTCATCAGTATGAGGATATCGACCATTCTCTTTCTCGTTACATTGTTGAGTGGGTCGTGCCCACCAGTGAGCTCACAACTTTCGAATGGCACCTTTCTTCCTCTATTCGTCGAACCTCAACCAAATTGCACAGCTTGGGCATTTACAATCCAGACATAAGCAACTTTTGAAAATCTTGATGAGTCTATCTGTACTTATGAATGGCTTTCCTCTATTGCCTAGAATCTTGGTAACTGCCGAAGTCAAAGTATTCACTGTAATCAACCCATCTAACAGTCCCGGATTAGCACACTCCCAACCACCAGCCAATTACCAAGCGTGTATCCCATCTCTAGTTGATGCGGGTGCGAAGCAGAACACCTTACATTTGCTTGGATACGTCGACACCGCCAATGGTCAACGCAACTCTGTGGAAGTTTTGATGGATATTGAGACGTATGCTGGCTGGGATGAAGGGTATTGACCGGAGGGGGTTTATTTTGATAATTCTCCTACTGGTGCAGCATATTTGGCGCTTTTTAATAAGTATGGAAACTCTGTGAGAGAGTTATTTGGTGAGACGGGTATGGTTAGTAGTTATTGTTCTGGTTTTCCTCGGGGTTGGACTGATTTGGCGGACTGCGATTATATTTACAGGTTGCTTTAAATCCCAGTGCAGTACCAGATTCTGGATACTTCACACTCTCTGACTTGATAGTCACGGTGAACAAGGATTACAATATATTCAAGTAAGTCCACTTGACGCAAGTATTCAATTTGTCCAGACTGCATGGTCATGATTTTTTGATACACCTAGTTTCTCAAACCTTCCTCTCAGCCCCTCTACACCAATAGAGAAACAGATTGTCATCCTCTACAATGCACCCAACAACCTTGATTTCTCCGAGACAATTGTGGATGAGATCTCAGCCATCGCAAACATCAAAGCTTGTTTCATCACGCCTTCATTGAAAGATACTGAATACACTAGTGTACCGGATAGCTTGTTCCAGTTGTTGGGCTCACTTATTGGTATGTTCAGGTATCCTTACGCTGTCATGGCTTGCTTCTCCGGACCTTTCCCTTTCCTTTCCAGAGCTCCGGTTCATCACTTATACATGTTTCCGATATTCTATGCACCATCCTTACGATCTTCACAATACATATTACCTGTCACTCCAGTAGCCATATGACATATGTACCTGACAGCCTCATGTACAGTATATAGGCTGGGGACTCCCCTCGGAGCTCCCCAGCGTGTTATTGTCAAAGCTTACCTGGAAACTCTTCCTACCTGGCTTGGTCCCTTTAGTATAGTCTACTAGTACTTGCTAACAGGGCCTGACACGTCTCAACTGTCATATATTTCCTCATTATCTGTTTCCTTCATCTCTGTCTCACCTCAACTCTATTTCTTCTCTCTGTTTCCCATCTCTGGCCTCTTTCTGTCAATCCTCGTATTGTCTACGCCTCTCCTTCGACTCACCATCTATGTTGAGGCTCTACAATACGTCCTTCATCCTTTGGAACCTCCCATTAGGTTCCCAATTCCGCTTCATTGCTCCCTAAGCTCCCCCCAGCTTCCCACTCGTATCGGCTACACCTCCCCTCCACATCGAAGCGGTGGTTACGCATTACGTTCTACACCTCTAGGACCCTCTATTAGGTCTACCCAAGCTCCACAACTACCCCTGGTTAGGCTCCCCTCACCAGTATCGGCACTATCCCATACCTCCTCGTATGGCCTAGGCGGCTACTGCGTTTGCTTAGGCCCAGTCTGGGTAAGACCAGAGCAGGCCTTCTGTGCCAGGGCCTCACATACGCTAACATAAAACCACGATTTTAGCTTTGCAAACTGCATGAGATTATTGGGACGTAATGTATTCCTGAGCATAGATGTATATTCCAGACCTAATTCCTCACCAATCCTGTTTACAGAGTACTTCTATCTCGACTATCACCTCCCAATTTGTCAGTTAGAAAAATATCTCAGTCACAAACTTTGTTCCATGTTCTGCATCCTCCTGCACCTTGATATTCTTGCTCCGACGCAATCCAGCGCAACCTGATGTATGTCATAAATTCCTGACCTGATGCAACCCAGTGCAATCCTGCGTCCCGATGGACGCCGCGGCAAGATTGGCCCCTGGATCAAGGAAAGGAAAGGAACATTGAGGAACAGCCGGGGCCCATGCTACATACATAGCGCCATTATGTATGCCATGGACGCTTGCAACTGACAATGATCATGATCAGCATAAGGACACCGTCGCCCAAATGCCAGTTGCAAGCATGATGTACTCTAAGTAAGGCGCACAAAAGGTTTATATTGGACTGTTTACAGTAGATTGTATAGTAGATGAAGATCAGGGCTGGGAACATAAGGTTCATGGCCAGAGAACACATTGAGAACATCATAAACATATTTTGCGGTTACAGACATGACACGGACATCGAATAGTAGGCGCTTTAGAAAATCATAGTCAGACAGGGTCTTGTAAGACCTGGGTCAGAATAGGTCTTGGGGTAGGTTTTGGTATAGGGAAGTTTACGTTGTAGCGTGCTAGGAGCAGGCTGGAGCTCGAAGGGAGCTACGGGAACCGCGACCGAGGACAGGAATGACCTAGTAGTTGATAAGACAGAGAGGTGTGACCCTGGAGGAGGTCCCTGTAAGATCTTGAGAGGTCCCGAAGGCGTAGGTAGGGAGAGTGGAGGTACGGAACCTAGTAGTATCGCGTGGTAGGAGTTGTACTCTCTAGAACGTCAATATAGGATTGAATAGATCGTATGGGGATTGGGTATGGAGGGTCTAAGCTCCTGAGAAGATATACACCCGGGAGGATAGGTTCCTGGGGACTGGGATCGAGGGTGGACGTCCTCGAGTGTGGGAGGGTGTAACGGCGAAGCGGTACGTAGTTTGACGTAGGAAGCTGCTTCGTCGTTACCTAGGTAGAGATCCCGTAGCTTAGGAAGCAATAGGGGAGCTCAAGGAGGTGTTGGGGAGGTTGGCTCTCCAAAGCGTTAGGCGTTGGGGAGCTTTAGTACTGTTCGGGGGAGCTCGAAGACTCACTCGGGTGGCTTAGACGTGAAGTAAAAGCGTATATTAGATCGTGTAGATGATCGTCGAAACCGTAGACAAGAATAGAGAGAAATAGAGACAAAGAAGCAGAGAGTAGAGAGAATTCCGTATAGTTAGCAGGTACAAAGGGACAGGGACTGGACCTATGTAAAGGGTGTGTGTTCAAAATATACCAAGCTGGCGCTTGGGGACGTTGCGGAGCTACTTAAATAGGTACGGGAAGTGAACAAGGGAACATCGGAATCTAGGTAACATGAGGCAGATAATCGAGAGAGGCAGGTGATCGAGATTAGTACTTGATGGGGCTGTTGTGGGAGGGTTTCGTACGCGTGTCGGAATGGTTGTCAGGACGTTTTCAGGGGGGTGGTTGTACTGTCTTGGGGAGGTGCGTATTGCCTCACGGGTGTTTTGGGGAGGTGCAAAGAGAATTAGGAATGTGAGGACGCGTGGACTGGTGTTGGGGTTAGTTGGATTGGGGTCAGGGCATGACATTACCCCCCCTTGTAAACCCTTCGCGCCCTCGCGATGGTTAGTCGCGTTTCCTGGAAGGTCACCTGATATTCACGTGGTACCCGAAAATTTTCTTGTTGAAGTCCGTCAGCTATCTGCTTCTTCCCCCTTCTTCCACCACCTCAGTTTTACGAGTCAAACTCCCATAACTGTGATGTCTGCCCCTCACCATCGTTCCGGATCACGCAGCCGCTCTCCTCCGTTGCCTGGTTTTACCACATTGGGGAGGTTACCTTCCCTGGGTCTTGATTCCGATGGG